>WNWU01000089.1:4068668-4120237 GCA_012654045.1 Ptyas mucosa
ACTTCCGCATAGACTGAATGAGCACGACCATCAGTATATATCTGACATTTTCTGCCAAAAATTGGCTGAAAAAGCATTGAGGTACATCTTGCTAAGGAATTTGGAGTAATAATGTCTTGAAGAGATATGAGTTTTTATCTTCTCTAGCCAATTTTGCAAGAACAGGTTCAAAATAATGTTTGGATATATTTAAAGGATGGGAGATCTAGAGCTAAAGTACTGTAGAAGTACAGATATTTTAACATAGATTAAGACAAATAATATTTTTCATTTATTGAAAATATGAGAGATGATGAAGTTAAATGCATTTTAAATGCATTTTTAAAAATAAGTCATTAAACCCATTCTGTGAATGACCTTATCCTCATGGCAATCATTTTCTGAACTGTTGCACTTTCATGACAATCAGTATGAGTGATAGCCTTGACAGTTCCAGATATAATCATAAGGCCTATCCCTATGGGCTAGATTCCTGTGCTGCTCCTTTTATACAGGCTATCAAGCTAATATTTGAATCCCTTTTTAAACCAATGTTAAAAATGTAACATTAATTGACTATTGTTATGAAAGACTTCTGGGAAAGCAATAATGAACTAAGACTGCTTCACTTTTAGTGGAGCAGATGATCATGGTGTAAAGAGCCTTGGATAGTACAGTGGTCTAAAGCCCTGTTATTAACATCAGCTGCCTGCAATTATTGCAGGTTCGAATCTCACCAAGGCTCAAGGTTGACTCAGCCTTCCATCCTTTCTAAGGTAGGTAAATTGAGGACCCAGTTTGTGGGGGCAATAAGCTGACTTTGTATAAATATACAAAAAGTATGAAGGCTATTGCTTAGCGCATTGTAAGCCGCCCTGAGTCTCCGGAGAAGGGCGGCATATAAATCAAATAAAAAAAAAAAGTGGAGCCCAGAGAAGAAATCAGCTCCCCAAATTCCTCTCCAGATAAAGGAGAGGACTTGGGATCACTTACAGACATTCCCTATGATGGGACGATAAAACAGTGGTCTCTGACAGGTTTTAGAGTTCTGGCAGTCATGAAAAACAGCTTTGCCCAAGCTGCAGTTCAGAGCCTTTCAAAAAAGATGTTGAGTTCACCCACTTTCCCTCTTAGTCACTTTTACTGGAAATGGCTTATAAATTGCTTTTTGGACATTAAGAACCCCCAAAAGGACAAGTTTTATTACACCAGGTGATTTTCCTTCCCATCAGCTAAAGAAGATTTATGTAAGTCAAAAACTTCTTTAAAAAACCCTTTTTTGAATTAGAAATAAGCAATGAAAGGGTAGAATGTTGATTTTGGAAAGTATTTAATGGACTAAGTGGCCAGATAAACTGGAAACAAGATTTTGAAAAAGTTATAGGAATGCTTCCTGTAGTTTATTTAAAAATTCACTAGAATATATATAAAGATTTGAGTTTAAGTATAAGAAATCTCTTCCTGGGAAAAATGTTCGGATGAAAGAAAAACATGATAAGAAGATGCTTTAAGGCTGGGGGAAATAAAAAGGAGAAGACTCACTAATACAGAATGGAGAAAAATATTTTAATTCTGGAAGAATGTAAGCATATTTGGCAACAATGTACTCTTTAGACTGTCTAATACAATAAAAACGGGCTTAAAAAAAAGCAGAGAGAAGATGATATAATTGAAAATCAGGCTGTTTTGGATGTGGGTTTAAAACCGAAGAAAACAACAATGATACTGACAAAGATGTTGTACAGCAGGGGTATCAAACTCAAGGTCTGTGGGCCAGATCCACCCCGCGGGGTGCTTAGATCTGGCTGCGGGGCTGCCCTGAAAATAGTGAAGGACAGTGCACATGGCCCTCCCAAGCTCCATTTTCAGCTGTGACGGCCTCCTGCAAACCTCTGCCAGTGAAAACAGAGCGTGTGTGACCCTCCTGAGCTTTGTTTTTACTGGAAGTGCATTCAGGCCACCACAGGCGCCCCGCAACACGAGTGACATCAAGCTTGGCACACCCACCCTGGCCACACCCACCTGGCTCCCCAAGGCCAAACACAACCCTGATGTGGCCCTCAATGAAATCGAGTTTGAGACCCCTGTTGTACAGGATCTAAAAATGAAAAATGGATGTTTTAATAGTTAAATGGGACATGCAAATAATAAACCAAAAGAGTGACTAGGATATGTGGATGTAACTCAGAAAAGTGACTTGGACAATTTTCTTTCTTTGGATTTATAAAAGAGATGTGTTATACTTATAAAGGAATGCCTAAAAAAAGGAAAAGAGAAGAAGTCAGCTTCTGGGTATTACCTAAGAGGAATTATCAAGAACTTTAAAACTAAAAAGTTTATAAAGTTGACTTATTTGATCAAGATTAAACGTTACATGATCCTCTTTTTTTCTAACACAAAGGTCACAATGATTATGTAGATAATACGTCTGAGCCAAAAAAAGGTACCTCTACATATTTCCATTCTATTTAATTCCCAGAAATAGATTCAGAATGTGAACTCTTCACAAGATTTCTTAACTAATCTTGATGGTATCTAGTGGTACCAAATTATATCTAGGCAGTCATTTCTGTGACCTCTGAAATAAGTTTGACAGAGATGGAATGAACAGTAAAAATTCTCAAGTTAATCAGAAAATATCCTGATGCATTAGTTCTGTTCTTCAAAATGACCCTACTTCCAGCAACGTTGGTACCAAATAGAAGTACAGAGCTGCATTTCCTTTAGCTTGATCCCTGAGTTCACTAGGGATATTAGATTGCAACTCCAGGTCTTCCCTATAGTGCAATACAAGTACAGTTCATCTATGTCCCCAAAATGGAAAAACTTGGAAAGAAAAACAGTACTTTTGGAATGCATATGCTATCATATGAGATAATGGATTCTCAATACTTGAAGGCTTTCAAGCAAAAAGCTAGACAACAATCTGGTGAGAAAGCTTTTAGTAGAGTGTACAGCATATAGTCTAGTATCCACTGATGCAATAGGGGAAGAGTATCTATCCATTTGCCTCATGTCTTCATTTAATAGTATCCATCCCAAGTATTTATTTCCTCTACAGTCCTTCAGGATCTGGCCAAAAAACCCAACCAGTTGTTAGACAAAGTTCACCTATTTTGAAAAACAGTCAAAATGGATCTAGTCCTCCTGTGCAATTAATACTGTTAGATACATTAAATAGGGATATGTAACCGCTCTTGAAGAATACTGCTGTCCTACTTTCCCTCAGAATGTTCCTATTCAACTTGCATTTCGCTTTAGTCAAATTCAATGAAAACCCTGACGTTAAAGGCAATCAAGTGTATGCCATACTATTTGAAAAAGACTGCAGAAATTTAGCAGAGAAGTAGGGAAAGCAGTTAACAAAACCAAATGAAAAAGCCCAAAGAATTTCAAGCAGGCAGAATAAAATAATGGAATGGCTAATATCACCAGTTACCTTCAAGGCAGGATGGAAAGGGCAATGCCTTAAGACCCAAGCAGAAGAACTGGGTGACTTATTCAATAAAGTGTTGTTTAGCAAAAGTAGAAATGTCAGCAATCAACAGAGCAGAGAAGGGGGTTAGAAGGTAGGATCACTCACCATATATTAAAGCCAGGCTTTCTTAACAGATCTGAAAGTATCAATGTATAGATTTTTTAAAATAAGATTTGTTATTCTGTTCTGTTCTGTTCTTTATTTATTTTTCTATCTGTTTCCCTCCCAGTGTCACTCGTTTTGATGGGTGACCATATAAATTGGACAAATAAATATATTTTCAGGAATGCTAGATAAGGACTGGGTAGGTGACAAGTGATAATCTTCTAGAAAACATGGTGGCCATATTTACAGCATATTTAAAGAGGTTAAACTAGTTAAACTATGTGGTGTGAACACTAATGAAACAATGAATGGTTACATTTTAATTCAAAATTACCTTGGTTTTATATGGGGTTATACTATCTTTCCTAGACCAACTATATTATCATAACATTATATATATTGCATGTATATATGCAACACAGTTTATTAACACAACAAAATGTGGGAATTTGCCCAATTCTGCTCCATTTGACCCCTCAAAGAAAAAGTGTTGAGATATAGACCCTGTTCATTAAAAAACTCATGACTAAGTCCTGGTAGTGCAGTGCAATTTCCCAAATACTGATTGGCTGTATTTTCCAATCCTATCTGCTGAGCTAATAAGGATGGATCAAATCATGTAAAAAGTCTTGCCAGGAATCTCCTTGTTAGCTTCATGTGATGAAGAGAACTTCCTAGAGACAGTGGAAAGAGATTCTGTATTCCTTAAATGGCAATTTTTAAAAAACAAATAAATATGATCATTTTATACCATAACCTCCAGGCTATTAGTATAGTTTTAACCAGAGGTGGTATTCAGCAGGTTCTGACCAGTTCTGGAGAACTGATAGCGGAAATTTTGAGGAGTTCAGAGAACCAGTAAATACCACCTCTGACTGGCCCCACCGCCATCTATTCTCTGCCTCCCGAGTCCCAGCTGAGCGGGAGGAAATGGGGATTTTGCAGTAACCTTCCCCTGGAGTGGGGTGGGAATGGAGATTTTACAGTATCCTTCCCCTGACACACCCACCAAGCCACACACACAGAACCAGTAATAAAAACTTTTGAATCCCACCACTGGTTTTAACTGGATTAAGCATGATGTGAGAACAGGCACATTTCAAACAAAATATTGTTGCAGAAACTTTGCAAATTATGGAGATTTCTGGGTATACATATTCTGCTTGTGACTGGCTCGAGTCTTTAGGGCTTTCTGGGTGCTTATAGATGTATCAGACCCTTTCTTAAAACATCTTCAACTGTCATTTTTGTTAAAAAAGAAGTATTTTATTTTTCCCCTTTCTAAATACAAGGGAACACATGGGGTTATCTGTATGCTGATGGAATAGTCAATTCCATTTTTGTTTTCACCTGATCCATTTTTAGGAATGGAACCAGTTGTGAACAAGAACTTGAGCTGAATGTAGTAAACAAACTTCTAAGGCTCCATTAAGAAAATACCGTTGCAATGCTGGAGGTGGTCTATGGAGAGAAGCTTTGCTGCATAGATTGTTTTGGGTAGACCGCTATATTTTTCTGGACCGACCTGTTTGTAGTTGGAAATGCTCAAACATTTATCCCCCTTCTTGCATTTCCAAGTGGTAGCTGGGGCGCTTTTTTCCCACTGGTGTACTATCTCTTCATCCCTTCTTGGAATAGCAGATACAAATAAAATAAAGAAAGTAAACTGGTAATAGGTCACAGCAGTCACAACTCATTTAAAAATAAGTAGATTTCCTGTTTCTGCTGCCTTGTTGGGATAATAGAAGTGTTTCTATACATGGATGAGTTAATCAAAGTTTTTACTGATTTTCTGTATTAGGTAGCATTACATTTCCTAGTTCAGGAAGGGGAATTATGCATATCCTTGCATGGAACTACAGAAACTATTGATGTTGGTTGTAGGTCTGGTTTTTGTTGGAGATCTCCTTCTCTCCTTCAGCACCATTTCAACTTTCACAACAACTATTATTCCTCCTAGATGGGAGAGAAGCACAAATAACTTTGTTGATCAAGAAAAGACACTTTGATCCTCAACTGTCTCTGTGAATTATAAATTTCTTTAACACAAATGCCACACTTGTTTGACATAATTGGATCTTGAGACCAATTGGCCATTGGGAACCATATACTTTTAATATAACTTGTTTCTATTCAAATCTCCCATCAGATTTTCAAAGTCTCCATCTGTAACTTAACAAGCAAAAGGAATTGAACTGAGATTACTTTCCAGTCACCCCCCCACCAAAAAGGCACTTTCAAATCACAAGTCTGCATACTCCTATCAAGCACTGAAGAAATTAATCCTGCTGAGTTTTCAAGTGGGACGTCATTTCTGGAATGAAGATATGTCAGCATCGTATTGTAGATATTGCTATGCAATCTGGAATTTGTACTGATCTATCGTTCCTCTATCATTCCTATCCTTGTATGTGAATCTAAACTCACTTCTCCTTTCTCTTTGTTGCCTATCAATGCAATTTATTTGTCCTATCTAAGTCATATATATCCTGCTTCCCTTTACCCATAGTATCAATCTCTTGCATAAGACATAGCTTGAGCCTCATGTTATAACATCTCTTTAGGAATTTTGTACTTCAAGTAAGGGAGTATCAGGTGGATCTCCCAAAATGTATTGTGGCTTTATGAGAGCAGAAATATTCTGGACTGTGGAGATGAGCACAATTGGACTCATCCTAGGAAGATCATTTTGCTTGGTAACTGACTGTTCAGAGAGCAGGAAAGATAATTACCTTTGTTTGAGCATTTCACTGAGGTTGTCTTAAGCCTTACAGCCTCCTTTATACATCCCAAAGACGGTTCTCCATTCTAAGATGGTTTGTTTGAATGATATCCAGCATCACTCCAATTTATAGATAAAGAATCATGGAAAAAACCTCAGCCATTTAGAGATATTCATCAACTGCTACCGTGTTTCCCCAAAAATACATATCCTGAAAATAAGGCCAAGCCTGATTTTTAGGGTGAGTGTAAATATACGCCCTCCCCTAAAAATAAGTCCTAGTGAAGGGGTGGGCATGGGCAGCACAGGAGGCAGCCCTTCCCTTCCCTGGTCCCCTTATGGAAGCTTGGCACCTTAACTGTGGCCCGCGGATCAGCTGAGCCAGCACAGGCTGGGAGCTGCCTCTCATTCTGTCTCTCTGCAGAGGCCTCCCAGTACAATGCTCTGCCACAGCTTTGAGCAAACCTCCGCCTTCCCTGCGCAGGATTGCAAGGCTGAAGGCTTCTGAGGGAGCATTTTTGGGCTGTATGTCAGTGCAGAGCTGCCCAAGGATAGAACAATCGGCAGGGAAATATGGGAGGGGGGGTTTCCTGCTGATCAAAGCAAGGTGAAGCCTCCAGCCTTGCAATCCTCTGCAAGGAAGGCAGAGGTTTGCTCCAAAGCTGCGGCAGAGCATTGCACTGGGAGGCCCCCGCAGAGAGAGACAGAATGAGAGGCAGCTCCCAGCCTGCGCTGGCTCAGCTGATGGAGGCTCCCTCATGGGGTGCGATCGAACTTCCAACCCCAACGCATCCGGTGGGTGCAAGCTACCCCAACCCAGAAAGGGAAAGGAGCTGATGGGGGGGGGGGGGCTGTGGGAAGTTCTGGGAGTTGAAATCCACAAGTCTTTAAATGGCTAAGCAGCTGCCCATGCTGTTGCTAGCCTCTTTGCCTTCTTGGTAGCGCTGCCGAGCGCAGCACTGTGGGACTGCTCCTGCCTGGCCGGCTTGAATCATCCCAGATTGAAAACCTCCAAACATGTTCTGACTGAGCATCAGCAGCCTGCCAGGGCCCCTTTGGGAGCAGCTGCCCTTGTCGCCTCGCCCACCGACGCCTTTGGGCTCCTGAGCACCAGCCTTCATGCCTTTTCCATCCCATCTCTTTCCCTTCCATTGCTGCTTCTGCATGACAGAGAGAGCTGGGCCAGCGGTAGCACTTTAAAAAAGTAAGATCTCCCCGAAAATAAGCCCAAGTGCTTATTTTGAAGCCCAAAAGAAAATAAGACCCTGTCTTATTTTCAGGGAAACACGGTAGCAGTTGGACAGAAGACTGAGCAGGCACAGAAATCACCCTATCAATCTTTCAGATTATGGTAAGGTGTGTTGTATTCTATTCAAAATACAGAAATATTTCTAAATTTGTATTTTCATATACAGTGTCATGTATTTTTCAGATCAATGTCTCCCTTTGGATGACCCATTTTTTTCTTATTTGATGGTATGAAATAACTGCTACTGTCTGCCTAGTTTTAGAATCCTGGTCTCTTCCAGTATCATTGTTTTACCCTCATGTTCTTCGTTTCCTTTCTTTTGATACCCCGATGTTCTCCTGATGGGCTTTGTCTGAACAAATGCAAGGCTTTGTCACAATCATGTTGGGATTTTCATCTGCTCAAGTGCTAGTGATTAATTTAGTGGTTAATAGACTTCTAGTTTCCCAGATATATTCCTTTACCTCGTGCCCAAAACTTGAAATCTATTAACATGTCATTGGAAAAGGTACATACTTAGGACTAAACAAACATTTTTTTAAAATTGAAATTAAGCTTGAAAAGCCAATCTCAACACCATGAGAATCCCGATGGTGCTCTACTGAGGAATGTCTATGGAAATTCTCAGTCATCCAGGTCGTGGTTGTCCCAAAGATGCTTTTTCAAGAGGTAACAAGACTTTCTGGTTTTTCTTCTTGCAAAAGCACTTCTTGAAAAAGCACCTTTCAGACTCCACTGAGGAAGCTTCCCACTTCAAGGCAGTCGTTGCAATGAATGCAGTGTCTTCTCCCTGAAGTGATGAAAATTCATTTTTATTTATATATTCTCATCTTCTAGTGGTTATGATAAGACATATCAACCAGCAACTGGACATTTAACAAACCACATTCCTTTCCCCATCCAGGCACCATAATTGTAACTCTATCACCCCAACCACATGTTAACCCTGTGGCTTTGCAGTGAATCACACCAGTGTATCTCAGAGAGAACTGATGTCTTGTGACAATAAAAAACCCTTCATAATCTTGGAAATAAAACAATAGAAACAAGCATTTACTGAACCCTCTGGAGAGTTCTTGTTGATGGTGACTCACTATATTTGATAAATACTTTAATTGTTACATTGATAGAGCAAGCGAATTATACTGGTTTAAAAGGGACCGAATTAGCCTTATACAATAGCTACAGTATAAAATATTTCGACAATTTTATTATCCTAGAAAAAAGATAGGACCTGACAGTGCCAGGCTGCTGCACCAAAGCAAAGGCTGGCATGCTAGAATGGATCCTCTACAGACAAGCTCATGATTATTATGCACAATAATGTGAAATCACAACTGTCGTTTCTTTAGCTGGTGTAGGCCTTCATGTGCACTGAGTTCTTCCCAAGAATTTAGGACACAGGTGTCAAACTTGCCACGTCATATTGCTGTCACATGACATATCACAACATTTTTTTGCCTTCATGGAACTGGGGTGGGTGTGGTCTGCGTGTGACGCATCCGCCCGTGGGCTGCCAGTTTGACACCCCTGACTTAGGGTGTCATCAGTGTAGTATGTTGTGGATCCAAGCAGTGTAGCCTTTTGTAATTGACAGATGGAAATTTTGTTAATGTGCAGATTTTCTAAATTCCATTCAAGATTTTTGGGTATTTAATATGATTGGTATAACAATGGCTTTCTTTTCCCATAAACATTCAACTTCAATGTCCAAGTTCCAGTATTTCATATTTTTTTCCATTGTTTTTCCTCAATTACATGTAGCAACATCAATGAAGCAGATTTTCTTCTTTTCAATAAAGATAGTCCTCAATTTATAACAGTTTATTTAGTGACCATACAAAGTTATAATAGCACTGAAAAGAGTGACTTATGACTGTTTTTCACACTTACACCCATTGCAGCATCCCCATGGTCATGTGATCAAAATTTAGATGCTTGACAACTGACTCATATTTAGGAATGGTTGGAATGTTTTGGAGTCACATGACCTCCTTTTGCGACTTTCTGCCAAGTAAAGTCAATGGAGAAGCCAGATTCACTTAACAACCATGTTACTAACTTAACAACTGCAGTGATTCATTTAACAACTGTGGCAAGAAAGGTCGTAAAATGGGGCAAAACTCACTTAACAACTGCTTCACTTATCAACATACATTTTGGACTCAGTTGTGGTCATAAATTGAGGACTATCTGTAATTGTTATATCAGGAATCTCATACTTGTCTGTTTGGATTGTAAAATCCAATAAGACCTTAACCTGCTTATTTCCAAAACCTTCTTAAATTTTCCAGTAGAATTTAAAATTCCAGTAGTTTTTCCTTTTTCTTTTACACTTGAATTCAGACCTCTGGTAAAGTTACCAATAAATAATTTTGGCAAATTGGTCATGATGCTACTTTTAGTCAGTTTCTGAAATTTTGCTGCAGCCACTAATCAAATAATCAATTTTCATCCTTTTCACTGTTAAGGCAATATTTTGCTATTATTTGTTACATGTTGAATTTTCACCTTCATGCAATTAGTTGACAAAGCTTGTTCTTGAGTTACTAAAATAAAACCTCTAGCTTTTTTTAACACTTCCGATCTTAACCAACTTCATATATTGTATTATGTATATAACATATACAGTCATGGCCGTAAATGTTGGCACCCCTGAAATTTTTCCAGAAAATGAAGTATTTCTCACAGAAAAGTATTGCAGTAACACATGTTTTGCCATACACATGTTTATTCCCTTTGTGTGTATTGGAACAAAACCAAAAAAGGGAGGAAAAAAAGCAAATTGGACATAATGTCACACAAAACTCCAAAAATGGGCTGGACAAAATCATTGGCACCCTTTCAAAATTGTGGATAAATAAGGTTGTTTCAAGCATGTGATGCTCCTTTAAACTCACCTGGGGCAAGTAACAGGTGTGGGCAATATAAAACTCATACCTGAAAGCAGATAAAAAGGAGAGAAGTTCACTTAGTCTTTGCATTGTGTGTCTGTATGTGCCACACTAAGCATGGACAACAGAAAGAGGAGAAGAGAACTGTCTGAGGACTTGAGAACCAAAATTGTGGAAAAATATCACCAATCTCAACGTTACAAATCCATCTCCAGAGATCTAGATTTGCCTTTGTCCACAGTGTGCAACTTTATCAAGAAGTTTGCAACCCATGGCACTGTAGCTAATCTCCCTGGGCATGGACGGAAGGGACAAATTGATGAAAGGTGCCAACGCAGGATAGTCCAGATAAGCAGCCTCAAACAAGTTCCAAAGCAATTCAAGCTGTCCTGCAGGCTCAGGGAGCATCAGTGTCAGCGCGAACTATCCGTCGACATTTAAATGAAATGAAACGCTATGGCAGGAGACCCAGGAGGACCCCACTACTGACACAGAGACATAAAAAAGCAAGACTACAGTTTGCCAACATGTACTTGAGTAAGCCAAAATCCTTCTGGGCAAACGTCTTGTGGACAGATGAGACCAAGATAGAGCTTTTTGGTAAAGCACATCATTCTACTGTTTACCACAAACGGAATGAGGCCTACAAAGAAAAGAACACAGTACCTACAGTGAAATATGGTGGAGGTTCACTGATGTTTTGGGGTTGTTTTGCTGCCTCTGGCACTGGGTGCCTTGAATGTGTGCAACGCATCATGAAATCTGAGGATTACCAATGGATTTTGAGTCGCACTGTAGAGCCCAGTGTCAGAAAGCTGGGTTTGCGTCAGAGATCTTGGGTCTTCCAGCAGGACAATGACCCCAAACATACGTCAAAAAGCACCCAGAAATGGATGACAACAAAGCGCTGGAGAGTTCTGAAGTGGCCAGCAATGAGTCCAGATCTCGATCCCATTGAACACCTGTGGAGAGATCTTAAAATTGCTGTTGGGAAGAGGCGCCCTTCCAATAAGAGAGACCTGGAGCAGTTTGAAAAGGAAGAGTGGTCCAAAATTCCGGGTGAGAGGTGTAAGAAGCTTATTGATGGTTATCGGAAGCAACTGATTTCAGTTATTTATTCCAAAGGGTGTGCAACCAAATATTAAGTAAAGGGTGCCAATGATTTTGTCCAGCACATTTCTGGAGTTTTGTGTGACATTATGTCCAATTTGTTTTTTTTTTCCTTCCTTTTTTGATTTTGTTCCAATACCCACAAAGGGAATAAACGTGTATAGCAAAACATGTGTTACTGCAATACTTTTCTGTGAGAAATACTTCATTTTCTGGAAAAATTTCAGGAGTGCCAACATTTACGGCCATGACTGTATAGTGTATTATGTATATAATATAATAATAAAAAGTATAGTATTGTTTTAATAATATACATTTGTATTTGCAGTTTTAAAATGGCCTATTCATAAGTTTTTGAAAGAAACTCTCCCAAAATAATAACAATATGAATATGAATATATAATATTCAAATTATATATTTATATATATTATATTATATTATATATATATATATAATATATATATAATATTACATATATATTACAATATATATAATATTTATATTATATATTATATTATATATATAGATTAATATCTAATCTCCATTTCAAAACTTATGAACAGGCCATTTTAAAACTGCAAATGCAAATTTAGCAAAAGTTGAGGCTTTTCATAATGAGAAATGACAATCCTAGAACAATACAATTTGGAAAAAAGTTCACAGATGAGACATGCTTAACACTTATCAAATCTCACTTGGCAGAGATGAAATAGAATTGTTAATGAAGTGAATTTCAGATATAAATTACTGCTGAGCAAAACAAAAAGCTGCAATTAATAAGGGCTCCAAAAGAGATCCACCCATGTGGGTGCATAAATCTTTTCCTTCTTTAAAGCTGCCACTATCAGAACTGATCGTTTATTCCTTAAGCAAGCTCTTAATCTTTTCTCCTCATCTGCCACATGAGGAGAGCTGCCATTTTAAACAACAACAGTTTGATTCCTTGATTGTGCTGAAAAAGAACTTGATGCAAAATGATTGGCAGAATTCCTCTGTGCATTATTTGAAACACAAAGTTAATGCTGTAGAATTTGGCTGGATGATCTTTTACCATTCTTTCCAACTAGTGATGTTTGACTTTTCCGAGTGAATTTTCTATCGTGTTTGTTTCCTGGGGCACATCTTTCACAATGGTAAAATTGTACAATATTTATTAGGAAAATTAACTGTTGGCTTTCAAAAGCTGTTTGGGTATCGGTAAAGAAATGGCCAGAGGCTATTGGAAAATGAAACAACCTCTATAGCATTTCTGTTGCTTTGGTTAAAGATCATGACACCAATATGAATATCAGAGCAATGGCAGTTTAAGGAAATGGCTGATAAAGAATAGGACAGAATTTGGGCTTTGGAGCATTTTAGATTGCAAGTTAGCAAACCTTCAGTGGGAATAATGAATTCTCAAATGTTATGCTATAACACAAAAGATGTAATCAATGCTCAAGACTCATGTTTGGAAATTAAACAGGTAAGTGCTGTGCTCCTGAAATTGCTTTAGCGTCTTGAATATCGAAATGAAGAAGCATTTTTTTTTTCATGAGAGTGGCTTTGCTTTTTGTAGGATTTTAGTTCCTGACCAGTCATGTCCATCATTTCAGCAAAATCAGGATCTTTCTGGATTTGCCAGCTCAGATATAATTTAACTATAAGTTCCTTCCTTCCTTCCTTCCTTCCTTCCTTCCTTCCTTCCTTCCTTCCTTCCTTCCTTTTCAGTAAAAGACAAATGGGAAAGAAAGAAACTAAAGTTATAAAATAGAGGTCAGACATTCTGCCCTGTTCCTCCCCAATGAAGGACAATAAAGGTGTTGGTGATCACCTTTAAAGCACTCCATGGCATAGGGCCTAGTTATCTGCGAGACCGCCTGCTGCTACCGATGACCTCCCATCGACCCATGCGCTCCCACAGAGAGGGCCTCCTCAGGGTGCCATCAGCCAAACAATGTAGGCTGGTGACCCCCAGGGGGAGAGCCTTCTCTGTGGGGGCACCTACCCTCTGGAATCAGCTGCCCCTAGAGATAAGGAGAATTCATGACCTCAGTGCCTTCCGCCATGCCCTTAAAACACATTTTTTCCAACAAGCCGGGCTGGCTTAAGAAGAAATTTTAAATGTTTTAATTGATTTGTTAGTTTTAAATTTTGGGGCCAAATTTATATATATTTTAATTGCTTTTAATATTTGTATTTCATGTTTTTAATTCTGGCTGTACACCGCCCTGAATCCTCAGGGAGAAGGGCGGTATATAAATTGAAAAATAAATAAATAAATAAATAAATAAATAAATAAATAAATAAATAAATAAATAAATAAATAAATATGAGCTAGAGTAGACACCAACCTATTCTGAAAAATGTGAACTCACACCATGTCAGCTAAAACTTAGAAGACAGTCACAGCTTTCAAAATGTGATCAGAGTATTGCTTTTAAAAATGTATTTCATTTGTGTGATCGTTCAACAGGTCACAATAAGAGTTGCAAAGGGATTGTATGTGATTTCTTATCCAGCATTACCAAACTCAGATCTATACTCCAAAATGGATAACTCGCTCAAAACCATTTATGGCTGTGTTAATCATGTGATTCTCATATCATTTGCAGCAATTATTTGATTGCAGATCAAGGATGGGAAACTTGGAAACTTGCCTGGGAACCGCTTACTGGGGATTTTGGGAGTTGAAGTTCACATATCTTAAAGCAGCTAAAGTTGAGAAGCACTGCTCTATGACAAGGCTTGCTGGAAGATGGTATCTTAAGAGGCTTAAGTTTAGAGATTTGCAAACAAATAACTGTTGCAAATGAGATGAGAATTCTGGAGTTGAACTCGACATGACATTAAAGATCCAAAAAATCACCATGGAATCTGTTTTCTGGACTTGTAACTCAGTAATGTTCAAACCACCTTTGCTTTAGAGAAATGTAGAAGCTGAACCTATTCTATGGTTTTCTCAGTTTATGTTCACTAACTGAATCATGTTAACTATCCCACAGAAGCAGTCCTGGTTTCTATACATCCTTTCCACCTTCCTTTTTCAGCTAGGTGGTTCAGAGGAGCTAATATGATAGAATGGGTTACATTTTTTATTTAGAACTGGAAAATCTAACTTCAGTTTCTTGCTGAGCAAACTTTTCCAATGGATGTAACTTTGGGTCAGTCACTTCTGTTAAGCCTCACTCTGAAGGATTGTAAACCTAATAAAAATTGAATCCAAAGTCAGCAGTTGCTTCTCATTGCTCTCTGACCATTCTTCAGACTGCTGATGCTGACCGAGATCCTGACCCCTGGCTATATACTGTTTATGCTGCAGCTGAAAAGTGAGTTTGGGACTTAGAAGTCAGTTCCTTCTTCTACCACCTCCCCATCAAACTGACTGGGACACATAAGTGATAGAGGCTTCAGGAAGCTTATTAGATTTAAATAAAAGTTACTTTTCTGCACCAAATCTTTCACTCCAGGAAAACTTTCCCCTGATTTCAAGCAAAGATAAGGTTGTGGGAACTAAAGTTATCAGCATAGAACACAGCAGACAGTTAATAACAATACTGAAGACAGGAGTCATTCAAACTGGGAACTTCCCGATTCACAACAAAAGTCTTTTACACCAGTATGCACTGCCAAATCTCAAGGACTTTGAAGAATAATATGGCCTTAATGGCTGAATAAATAGTCAACCTTGGGTACGATAGCTGGGATAATTCTGCTATAATAAACTATGGAGCAGTTATATACAGTATACTGTATTCTAGGGAAGCTAGCCCAACTGAATTCAGTGTGCCTATTTTCAAGCAGACATACCCTGGGTATTAATGGACTGAGAGGAAACATTTTCAATATTTTGAAATGCTATAGAGAAAATTGGAGGGGGAGATCTCTTTTCTTTTCTTATAAAACTAGAAATGGAGTTACCCAGTTAAATTGATTGGCAGTAGTTTTAAAGGTAGTTGTCAAAAAGTTCTTTTCTATCCAGTACATAATTCACTTATAAAATTAGCTGCCAAAAGCTTTGCTGCTGGCTTGTATGACTTTAAAAGGAAATGAAACTAAGTCATGATAGATGGCTCTTTTAATGCCTCTTAGCCATGATATTCAAATGGTATCATGATAATGTATGGTCAGGACAATCTTGCGGGGGGAAAAATGGAGGAAAAACAACAAGAGGACATTTTTCTCCCAAAGCTTCTTCATTATCGGCTGAGAAAACTTTTACTTAGATTGTTATTGACCTATTAAATATTAGGACAAAGTACAAAATTGTGGAAATGGAGAATATGGGTCAGGAGAAATAGGTATGTCCAGTGCCTTGAGTTGTATATAGTATATATAAAGGATAAACATCTAATAATAATGAATAATAACCACTTCCCCTAAACAAGTCAAGAGAATGCTGGCACACCATATTATAGAACGTATTTATTTAAAAGTTTTATATGGTTTTCCATTGTAAAAACAACTCTGGGTGGCTTATAAATTAAAACTAACTATAAAAACATTTAGAAATAATGGCTACAATCCTACTTGCCATTGTGCTTGGAGAAGTAGTTGTAGTTAGAAGCCTACCAGATGGTTCCACTGCTTGTGAACTATGGATTGTAAATGACACTGGTTATGTTTCATTATGGTTTAATTTGAACTAAATAGGGTTTTATGGTTACTTATATTTTATTATATTTTGCGGTGGTGTTAAATTCTGTGAGCTGTCCAGTGTCACCTGGGATGAGTGGTTATATTAGTTGATTGAATGAATATAAAGTACCTGTCATTATGAGCCGAGGTGGCGCAGTGGTTAGAATGCAGTATTGCAAGCTACTTCTGCTGACTGCTGGCTGACTGCAATTTGGCAGCTCGAATCTCACCAGGCTCAAGGTTGAATCAGCCTTCCATCCTTCTGAGGTTGGTAAAATGAGGAACCAGATTGTTGTGGGCAATATGCTGACTCTGTAAACCGCTTAGAGAGAGCTGTAAAGCTCTATGAAACAGTATAGAAGTCTGAGTGCTATTGCTATTATGGTGGGGAAGGCTGAGCCCAGGAAACCTGGGTTTCTGCTCAGCTTCATTTCTAGAGCTTTGCCTCTGACTGATTATCAGAGGGTTCTTTATTTAGAAACCAGGTTTGAAGTGGGCAGCATTTTAAATGGAGAACTATCAGCTGAAAGAACTTCATGGGGACTGTTAAGATTAACCTCTTAGAATATTTCTATGTTCCTGGGGACTAAATGGAAGAAGATAAAGAAAGGAACTACATCTATATATTGTTTTTTCAGATAAATAGCAGCATCTGTGAATGTATGTCTTAAAATAGGGCCAAAGGCATAAAAGAAATGACTAAAATTCCATTCCTCCTTCCATGCTGTAGCCTCACTTGATACTTCCCAGTTCTTTTTAAAAAAAAAACATCTTCATGGAATCTCCTGTTTTTGTTGCATCACAAAGATCCTGGGCCTTAGTCAAGGTAGTGTTCCAAAACTGCTTCCTTGGGGCAATATAAACATAATAACATTGGCTGGCTTATGGGTCCCTTGAAAGCCTGTGCAGATAATAAATATAAAGTGGTTTGAATGCCTGAAATATATTAATTTCAATCTCGTCTCTTGTGCATTTTTAAATGAAGTAGTGTACTTTTATGCATGTATTTTAAGTTGCATAGAGAAGGTCAATCACATTAATGAGGACATTAGTAGGGATCCTTTCATTGTAGTAAGCTTACTCCTCATCTTCCTCCTAGTAAGCGGACATTTTTCCTTCATTGTATTCTAATATTCAGCACCCACTTATGCTTAAAAAACTGGGATTACCAAGCAATTTTGCAGGCAGCAAAATTCAGATGATCACTAGATGGCAGCAAATAACTAAAATTCTTTGCTGCCATCTAGAGGTTACCCAAAATTTACATTTAGATCAGCCCTAGGTAAGATTCTTTGAAAACTGAAACTACAATGTTCAATAAACCTCTCTGTTTCTTTAATTGGTTTATCGATATTACTCTCCATTGACAACTAAGTATATTCTGTGTTCTGAATAAAATCCAAAATGATGTTTTTTGGACATATTTGTTTCTGCTTCCTTATACACAGGCTAATGAATGTACGTATAGTCAAAGGCATGTTCTTTTGAAAACCTCTGTGATCCTTCTGAGAAAGATATCCGAGAGTACAATTAAGTAAGGATGAGTGAGCAGAAACCGTGCCTGCTGAAGGTTTTAAGCAGTGAGGTTTAATGGCACTGCAGCTTCCTCTTAAATTAAGAACGTACTAATTCTGCCTTTTTAAAAGGGTGCCTGCATAAAGTGGCATGGTGCAAGTTGCCTCCTGTTTTAAATAAACAACTGCCTACCTCCAGAGGAAATATGGAAATTTAAGATCAGATAGGGATGAATACGGAAGGTGCTTAGCAGAGAAGCTGTCTGAATACTTCATTCAGCCCTCTAGTTGTATCTGCAGCAGGGACGCCATTTCAGTTTTCACTTCATGGCACGAGAATTTTGTGTAACAGTTTTAAACACACATGCAGACAATCTGTATTGAAAGTTGTAGTGCAACTAAGTAATATTGCACAGCAGCAGCTGAGCTGAAAGGAAGCCCACTCTGGATTCTTCAACAGTTAAGAAATGAAAGGCTGTTGGGTTGTTTGCATATTAAGAAGGGCCAATTCTAAGCATGCTGTTGAGAGTGTTGGAGTGTTTGCATCAGGCTGTATGGTGCTAAGGATCTGTAAGCAGAAAATGTTTTAGAGCGCACTGGGGAGTTCACTAGCACCTGTCTATAACTCCATAAGACAGCAATGTCTTTTCCTGGAATTATATGATGGCCTTCTGCTGTAGCAGAGTGATTCTGGACAAATATGCATTTGTCTTTCAGAGTTGCAGACAAGAACAATGTGCAAGCCTGCACATCCCCCCAAGTATCTTTCTGTCTTCAAATTCCAAGCACTGCACACTCCTGGTTGTGATTTCAACATGTGCTTGTTGGTTTGTTTGTTTGATATATAAGTTGTCTGTTTTCAAACCAACTGTTATAAAATCCTAATTCAAGAACAAAGCAAGATGCACTTAGGTTTCTGTAGGATTGTACTTGTTATAAATGTAATAAATAAACAACAAAGTAAGGAAGAAAAATCCACCTAAAACTTTATAAAAGTATATGAAATCTGATACATGTTTGAGCATCTTTTAAATCCTCAAAAGGATCTTTTTGTAGACCTATGGTTATGCTAGAAAATATTATGGAGAGGCTACTGGAGTTTTCTCTTGAAACCAAGAGAAAATAAATAAATAGTAATAGTTTGCATCTCCTTCTCTTCAGGAGTCCAAGGGCTACAGAGTCAAGGATCAGTGACAGAGGGTAGTCTCCAAGTTACTTTGGTAAATAAGCTGCAAAATATTTTAATTTTGCTTATTTTAATGCAGGAATGTGTAGTGTCTTGCTGAGATATTTTTCTAGTCTAAGTCCTGCTTTCTTCAAAGTTTCCAAAGTATCATTCTGATACTGATCAGAAAACATGAAGACCTGTCTGTTGTCAAAATAGAATTTGTCACTGTAGATTTTGATGGGCAGAACTACATCTCATATCTAGTCAAAATGGAGTAAAACATATATTACTAATAGTTCTGATCTAACTCATTTAACATACTGTTTTCTTCCTAATTTTTTTTCTTTAAGAAAAAGAGTAGGAGTATCTGGCAGAATACATATGTATATGAAAGTGGGAAGACAGGAAGTACTTGAAAAAAATAATCCTTTTAGATAATGTTCTGATATATGATTAATATTTAAGATAGCTGGTTTCAGGCAGATCTTCTTTCAAAATCAGGTGGAATCTTATCAATTTATCACGGTACTACAAAGCTAACTAGCAATCATAAGAAGGACTGACCCATAGAATATATTTAAAAAATGGCTTATCCTATAGCCATCACTCTTTAAGGAGGTATTGGTTGAATTCACAGAGGGTGTTTTCTGCATGTACAGAAACCTTGTTGTTACAAAGATCTTTGGCATTCTACTGCACATGTCTACAGGTGTGATTTCTCACAGATCCTCCAAAACTAACACAGGAGTTCAGGAGAACTGACCATTTGAAGACCATTATTACAGGTAAGCAATTTTTTTCTTCATAATGATCTCTCTAAATTCTAAATAGGGGAGTATGGCAAGCTTATTTTAAATGAATATTTCTCAACTAGGGTAATTTCCAGATGTTATGTTCTCCCAGAATCTCTAAGATTGTATGGCCATTGCTGAGAATTCTGGGAGTTCCAATCCCTGCATTTGAAACTGTGATATGTTCTTGCAAAGAAAGTGGTGGCATAAGGTGAATTAAATGGGCAGCACAGTTGAACTGTTTCACTGATCAGATAAGCAAAACTCTCAAGTGAAACAGATGTGACATTCATATGCCTGCATAACAAATGTATACTACTAGGAAAAACAAAATGATTACTTTGTCAGCACACAATGCCAGTGCTGTCCACACATGCAATGAAGGCAAGCAAATATGGCTATCATGGGGAAAATATGAGAAAGATTTCTGTGGAAATCAGAAGGTACCTTCACCTAAAGAGATATATCTCTTGAAGAAATTTTCTGGAAAAATTGGAGAAAGGTAAAAGAAAAACAAGAACCTCTGTATTTCCAAGATGCAGGCAGAAATCATTTTCATTTTTGCATGCCCATTTGAAAGCCAAAAGAAGGTGGTGGATTTCTCATTATTTCCTGTCTCCTTTTTAAGTTATTAAAAACAGGATTTTATTATCTGTAATATTTTTAAAGGTCCTTTTAAGTTTTTTTTAAAGTTTAATCTTTCCTAGCAATCTATACAATTGTTGAAGTTTCTGAAGTTTTAAGAACTGAGTAAATGTTAGTTGTTCCTCTTAAGATTGGCATGTATATTGGTTTTGGGCTCTGTTTCTGTTATGTCACTTTATAGAGTTCAGAGTTTGATGTTTTAACAGCTTTTATTTTATTTCTAGTTGCTGAAAAAAAACATTATCACCCTGCTCTACCATATAATAATTATAAATAACTTAAAGTACATCTCTCAAGTGGGAAAGTGCTGGATCAGTAATGGAAGACTTTAAGACAGTTCTAGAAAAGGGGAGGAGGCTGATAATATTGATTTTATCTAAAATACACCTTCCAAATATACAGGATGCAAATATAAGCAAGCAACATTTAAATGAATCTTGCAGCGTATTTCAAGAGAGCAGGATCTGAATCATTCCAAAATTGCAGCCCAATTTTGAGAAATTTTAGTTGGAAGCATTTCCTTCTCTTGGTTTTCTCTAAATTCAGATTGAAAAAACATCACATTCCACACAATACACAAGTTATACACAATATAACTTGAGAACAATTCATGAATGAATGAATGAATGAATGAATGAATGAATGAATGAATGAATGAATATAAAGCCCCTGTATCATGGTGGGGAAGGCTAAACCCAGAGAATTTGGTATCTGCTCAACTTTGCCAGATTGATTTAGTAATTAAGGCACCAGGTTAGAAAGTGGGAGACCATGAGTTCTAGTCATTGTAGGCATGAAAGTCAACTGGGTGAGTTTGGGCTGATCCCTCTCTGTCAGCCCAATTCATCTCACAGGGTTGTTCTTGTGGGGAAAAAGAAGGAGGAAAGTGCATTGGATATGTTCACCTCCTTGAGTTATTTGTAAAAATTATAAAGGCAAGATACAAATAAATAAATTTCTTTCCAGAGATTTGTCTCTGAGCGACTTTTGGAAGCCCTTTATTGTGAAATCAGACTTGAACTGGGCAGCATTTTAAACAGAGAACTATCTGCTGATAGAACTTCACGGGGGCCCTTTCACCACTTAAACTATGAGGATATTTTTATGTTCCAGAGAGCTAAATGTAAGTATGTTCTCTACTTGCATTGTATTTGCAAACAACAAGAGTATTCACCTTGGCAAACTGTCTTGAGGCCATTTGGAGTAACTACATACTCTGTTTAAATTCCCTTTGCATTTTCCATTGATGCAGTATTTTTCTTCATTTTCCTGCTCTACACCGCACAGCTCTGCACTCTTAATCAGGCATGCAATCTCATCACAAAAACAGTTACGTTTCGTTGCCAGTTGATGAGGAATCATTCAGTAGAATTAAATTACTTAGAGATTATCTAATAAGAATATTTCATATGGGGGTGCTGGTGTTCCAGCAAGACCTCTGGAAATGATTATTTTGAGGGCAGTTTTGCAAGGGAACTTCCTGGAGGATTCCCTGTGTCTCTTTTAACACTTTGTATCACTAAGACAAAGACATCTGTTCTCACTTCACGAATCAAGGTGTGGAGCTGATTTTCTCCCATATTAAAGTGAGAAATGGAGATGTTGAAAACTTGTCCTTCAGTTTATACCTGGTATAGAGAGGAGTTGTTTTGTATTTTTCAAAAGGTGAAAAAATGCTTTCAGGTTGTTGCATAAATATTTAATGTTTGAATAAAAAGACTACCAAAAGAAAGGTTTGAGAGGAGAAGCAAATACCAGATGTTGCATGCGTCGGAACTGATATATGAGATCTCTTTCCTTTCCTTCTGCTGCTGCAGTTTTAGGAGAGTCCTGGGATTAGGATTTACCAAAACACCATGGAGGTGAATCTTTAGAATGATTTATAAATTATGGTCTAATCTACTGGAAATTCAAGTAGTCTTCAACTTACAATAGTTCATTTAGTGACTGTTCAAAGTTACAACAGCACGGAAAAAGTGACTTATGACTGGTTTTACATTTACAACTTTTATAATCCTTGATCTTGTGATCAAAATTCAGACATATGGCAACTGACTCATATTTATGATGGTTGCATTGTCTTGGGCCATGTGATAATCTTTTGCGACCTTCTGACAAGCAACAACCATGGTAGGAAGCCAGATTCACTTAACAACTGTGTTATTAACTTAACAACTGCAGTGATTCACTTAACATCTCTGGCAAGAAAATGGGGCAAAATTCTCTTAACAACTGTCTCACTTAGCAACAGAAATTTGGGGCTCAATTGTGTAGGTCGTAGGTCGAGGTCTACCTGTATTTGACACGATAGTGAAATTCTCCCAGATTTAAATATTATTCAGAATTGGTTGCAATGAGATTTTCCTTCAATGAAGTTCTTGGGTTTAAGTTTCCAAAACTCCACATTTCTAATACTATTCAGATCCAACATGTCCATATGTAAAATGTTAGTCTTGATGCAAAAATGTGAACTTTCTTTCTGACGTTCATGCACACCCACCCACACCAAGTTCCCTAAGTCAGCTAAAATAAATCAATTCTCCATTTGAAAGTCGCAGCTCAGATACCAGTTTAATGGATAGCTCTGGGCAAGTCAATTGCTTAGCATCAGTAATTTCCAAATTGTAAAATAGGCATGATAACAACTCACTTCACAGGGTTATAGTGAAGATGGATTGTTAAGGACTATATAGTATATAAATCTACATTGTATAAGTATGGAATCAACTTACTAAACATCTGGTCCAAGAAGATTACCTACACTGACAACTGAGAACTAGAGTAAACTTCTTAAGTACAATATATGCCCCATACTATATCGGGAAGAGATGCTCCAAGATTTTGTTCAGCTAATATATTTAAATAAACCAACATAATTTGTACTTTCCGGAATGTTGTTTGCACTTCAAATGGCTCATTGGTAGTTCAAAAGTATATAAAAATCCACACAGCAAGGCATGTTTTAAACATAAAACATAAAATGTACAAAAATTAGCATTCTAGAATGTAAGGCTTATAAAAACACATTTAAAATACTAACAGTGAAGCACATTTTAATGAGTCTGTTGTAAATAGCAAGTTGTTCTGTCCCATTTTTGCATCAATTGTATGGATTAACATGTACAAATGGAACACCTTAGAGAAACTGGACTACTCTATCCATCACTCTTGTAAGAGTGGGCAGTCTATAGATTCAGGGAACATGCATTCCTGATGCCTCACCTGAGCATCCTGTTAGATGAGGGGATGAGAAGAAAATTATACAGGAGCATGTTCTCAAAATAATCATGTCACATTTTAAAACATCCTTACTTTGCTCCTCTGGCCTTTTTCATCCACAAATGATATGGCCCTGCCCTTTTTATAGTCTTCAGCCCCATCCAATGTTTATGGACTTGACTCCTCCTATTCTAAGACAAGAATGGACTGCCAAACTTGACTATTTTAATGCTTCTTATTTTCACACAAATCAGCAAAAAACTAGCTATTTATGAAGAATAATTTTAGCATAGCTCTCCCAGTTGTGCAGCCTTCCTACTTGGAAGAAACCCCATGCTGGAAAAATAAAGATTGAGACCCTTACCCTAAATGATTTTGATTCTGCAATCAGTAGATTAGTAAGTAGATGTACCAGCAATGAATTTAACCATATTTCTGCAGTTTTGACAAGAGACATTGAGCTAATGAAAATCCTGACAAGTCCTCTAGAAAAACCACTCAGAGTGTGGTAAGTGAGAAAGTGTGAAAAGGAAAAGTTGCACATGGAAATAAAAGGCAGACTGTAGACTTCAGGAAGACACCTATGAACAACCATTCATGTGGATACCTAGGTTTCTTTATGCAAGGAGTTTTATATGCAAAAAGGCATTCATGCATTCTCATATCTTCTGAATCAATACATGGCAGAGATAGAAATACTTAAATATGTAAATATTTTCTGGACCTATATTCTTAAAATTTCTGACTTTTCTGCTTGAAGAAAGAACAATCCTAAAGAATTCAGTTCAGTTCTGAAATATATTACCTCAGCTTGTCTCCCCCTGCCTTAACACTATGATGGAAAAACCATGATGATGCTTTTTGTGGTGATTGAAATCTGGAGCTGTCAGTGAAAAATATATATGCCTCCTTTCCCACTCTTTACTTTGCAGCAAGGAATTTTCCTTACATGGAGAGTTTGCACAGAAAGGTACCAGTTTCCAGTTTTGTTTCATTTGGTACTCATTACTTTCTCTGTGTGCATGTGTGTGCGTGTACACGCTATAGATTTATCAGTGGTGGCTTTATCTCCTTAATATGACTGTAATGAAACTTTGGGAATGTTCAGATTCATATATTATTTGATTTCAATAAGATCCAGCTCAAGCTTGGATTTCCCATGAATCTGCCTAAACTTATTGTGGCCCGTCAGCAGCCGGTGCAGCTAGTAGCTGATTCCAACAGTGAGGAGGCTGGTGTGGTGCTGCGCCAGCAGCCTGTGCAGCTGGCACTCGAGTCGGACAATGAGGAGGCTGGAGAAGATGTGGTGCTAGGGGCGGGGATTCAGCCAGGGCCTTCAGAACCTCCAGAAGCTCTCTTAAGTGAAGAGGATGAAGAAGAAGAGCCTCTTCTTGATGCATGGGCATGCAGAGCTGCCAAAAGGCAGGAGTGGCTCCTCAGGAGGAGGTCTTCTCAAGAGTAAGGCTTGGGGCTAATTGGCCACTCCCTTAGCCTATTTAAGGAGGAACGCCAACCGAAGCAATTTGCAGGGAACAACTCCGTTCACATACCTTTGTGTCTTGTCTTGCTTATCTTATCAGCTTCCTGCAAATTGCTTCTGGGCATTCTGCCAACCACAGTAAGCTTTCAGTATTATTCTTTGAATTCTTGGCTGCAGTTAATGCAGTTAATTAACAGCCATTGTTGTAAAAAACTGGTTTATTTAGTAAACTAAGTTTGAACGGACTTTGTGTGTGCTGCATTCTTTGGGGTCTGTAGCTGGGGCAGAACAAAACTGATTCCAATTTAAATTCAGGACCTGGCGGAACCCTATGCACCCTCAAGTTTAGGACCACCATATATGGGGTTATCCAGTAGGTGGCAGCAAGAGATACCAAACATGCTATAACTTTGTTGCCATTTTATGTTCTTCCAGAATTTATATCCCAGATATGGTATCCCTAGTTAAACAATGAGAATCATCATTATACTTAATACATATCTGTTTATCCCCACACAGTTATACATTTTAGCACTAAGATCTGCACAAAAATGGGAGAGCTGGTGTTTATTAAATCAATAAAGTGGTTATGTTTTCCAAGTTTTATTCTATATAATACCTAGGAGAATAAGATCTTAATTTTGACTCCTCACACCACCAGCATGTGGGAAAGGCTTCATTTTTAAAAAAATCAAACCTCTAACAACCTTTTCCTCCAATCAAATAGACTCTATGGAACTCTGTCTAACTCTCAGTTCTGTTCTTCTGGATTTGCTTATGTTTTACTTCTGCAGCACTGGCATCTTTGTCTCAGCCATTCCAAAATACTCAACTCTCTCAAGTGGAATTGGGGAAGAAAAAAAAAAGACCAACAGCTTTCTGTAGGAAAAGCCATTTTGCATCCACTGAATGCATGGATGTTCCAGAGGTCTCCAGAGTCAACAAGAACAGTGACCAGGCCATCCTGAAAGTGAGGATAATTCTTCCAACATATGAGTGCATTGTAATATGTAATAATATGAGTGCATTATATCAGCGTGAGAGAAGATGTGTTTGATAAGGCAGCCCTGAATTATCCAGACGTCTTTAGACTCAGTTATGGCATTACCTTCCAGTTCCAGTGGTTTAAAGACTGCATAGTGGCTTCTACAGGTTAATTAACCCTCAGCAGGTTAACTATGCAAGTAGAAATTATGGAGAGAAAGAGCATTAACTGAGACAGTGAGCTGATGTAATCACAGCCCAGAGTCATGCTATGAGGGACATGGGAGATTGTAATTATGATTGATAAACAAATAAAGTTATGAGGAACACATATTTCTTATGCTGGTCCTTTAGTTCTGTAGCTCTCCAAGGACAAAAGATCTCCTTCCAAAGCATATCTTTGGGGACCTGGATGTCCAAAAACTGAGAGAAACCTTGTTCTGCATGGAGCTTTAGCAAGTAATCCAGTGATCGGAGGCCAGGAAGACTATACAAGGGTGCCCACCTAGAAATTTACACTATGTGCTATGACCTTAAAGACAATTTTTATAAAATTGTTGTTGGCACATGACATCAGAGAAATTATCTAGCAATTATTATTATCATCAGATAATTTTTTGGTGTCATGTACCAACAATTTGGTACATGGCGGTGCTTCAAATGTATTTTGGAAATGTATTTTGGAAAGGTGAACAATGTGAAGGGACATGCTATCATGCTTGGTGGACATGTAAAAAAGATTTTAAAAAATGGATTCAAAAGCATACATTGACATAAGAGAAGTTTAAAAATTAATATTCAATTGAAGCCAGAACTTTTCCTTCTAGGATTGATGGATACACAATTAGAGAAGAGCTACAGAAGATTATTTCAATATACGATTACTGCAAATTTATTATATGCACAAAGATAGAAAGATTCAGCACCACCCACTATGGAGGAATGATTGGTGAAATGGATTTTGCTGAGATGGATAAAATGTCTTCTTTGAACAGAGGAAAAAACCCCAATATCTATATTTATTAGTGACTAGAAACCCCTCTGGACATTTTCATAAAAAGAACAAAAAATCACTTGTGATTTATGGTTTTGATGATTAGATATGATAAATTATAGAAAGAAGGGTGTCAGGATATAACTTTAGAGAGGTTAAAATATTGTACTTAATAATTGTACTTAATAACTGCTGTGAAGAATACCAGAAACTACTTTGTTATGTCTTTATATACTTTTATATCTTGCTTTTTGTCTATATTTTTCTTTTTCTTTTTTTTTTTATTGTACTCTTGTTACCTCTTTCTTTTTGGTCTGATTTAATTTGTTGTAATTTTTATTGTTTTTAAAACTTTAAATAAGAATGTATTTTAAAGAATGTAAAGGAAAGGAAGTTATGGGGGACGGAGGCATTTTCCACCTCAGTCAGATCCTGCATGGTTAATGCTTCTGCTACAAACCTCTGGTGTAAATTAATAAAAATGTGGCCCTAATTACCTGTCCCTTGGTTTCTGTTGTAGCTGCAATTATGTAATTGATTCTGATCACACTCTGTGCTTGTTTGGGAGAGAGAGAGAGATGTAGCCAAGAAAATGCACAGTTGCTTACCCGTGATTAGTAAGATTGGCTCAGATCCCACCTGAGTAGATGGAGCAGTCTACTATTACATAACTACTGCTCAGATGTTTTTCTGGCCAGCGAACCGCTATTTCTCTCTCAGGAAGGTGCACAGAAACCAGGGAGACGAATTACATCTCTACTTAAACAGTGAAAATGTCAATAATGTCCTGTTAGCTAAACATTTAGACTATGTATCTGTCTTTCTCTGTGCTTCTACAATACCTTATAGGAGAACTGTCTATACTGATTAAGTTGCTGAAATTGCACCTCCTTTTCCTGCCTTCCCTTCCCCTGGACTATTTTTTTATATTTTATTTCCGTAGCCTGTAAATTGTTCCTTCAATACTAGTTGAACAGATTGGGAAAAAAGACAAGCCAATAAGAAAATAAACTTACTTCTGAGTAAGTATGGATAAACTAAGAAGCATATTGAATGTCCCTAAACTCTTACTCACTTGATCACTTAGCCTTTACATATCACTTGCAGAGAATAAGAGTGAAAAGAAAAAGAATTTTAAAAAGAGGATGAATTCACATGAAAACAGTATCTTAATTTCTATGCATAGATGTAAATTTAAAACATTTGATGTAATTTAAATGGAAATGCATATTTTTCTTTGCTGCAACACCAACAAAAAAATACTGTTTTGGGTTGTTCTTCCTACTGCTGTTGTCAAGAGGTATACATTCCCAAATTCCAGGCCTTGGAAGGAAATTCATGATAGGACAATGCAGGTGGTAGGACTTGGGTTAATTTTCAACAGCAGACTCAAGTGACTATACTCATGAGGATGGCCTCAAGAAGTAACATCTGCTCTTCATTTCCAATTTTGGGATCCTGCATCACTCATCCTTCCCCATCCCAGCATCATCCAATATAGCTGACAAGTAACAGCCTGGAAACAACTGATAGGAAAAAAATAAGCAAATGTAATGCTGGGAAAGTAATGGCAGAGAAGCATACTAAAAACTACATCAAATATTAATTTGTCCTTAAAGCCTAAGTTTGCCTAATAGCAAGGGTCACCCAGGCTACAGATCTCATTAGGAGCTCTATAGCCATGTTGCCTAGCAACTAAGAGGGACCTAGAAAATCTGCTTTTGGCAATAAGCTCTTCTGCTGAAAAAGTTGGCTTTCTGTAAGGTGCCTCTATATTGCTTTTATTCATTGAGCTTAGCTGACAGCATATCCTGGCTGCACTGCTGAAGTACTTGAGTATTGACTGTCCAGCTGAGGCAATCAGGCAGAGCAGTGAGGGAAGAGAGAAATGGGGGAGGAGAAGTGTCTCCTTTGGGCCAGTTGCTGGAAGCAGGAGACCAACTTCAGCTCTCTCCACCCCGCCAGTTTCTCTCATCTATGGCCAAAGTGACCATTCCCTGAGAATGGAGAACTGCCACCAATGCATATCATTGTTTCTCCCACCCATATCTGCTGCCACCAGTGAGGGACGTAGAGCTATTCTCCTATTCTGCAGATCACTCTGGCATCTCTGACTTTACCATAGAAGGAAGGTGAACAGGAAGTGTCTTTAGCTGCTGATATCCATGGCAGCATTTCCCTCAACACAATACTCACTGCAGCACCTAATACATTGGGGAGGCAGCTTCTTCTTGGGATGCAGTAGCTTGGAGACATTTCCCCTTTGCCTTGCTTTCTCTGTTGGTTCTCCACTCCATAAGCCTTCGGTTGGGTAGAAGGAGTGGTGGCTCAGGAGCCACCTCTACTTTTGCCAGCCTTCCATATCCTAGCAGCTACAAGAACTCATAGAAGTAGGCTTGATCTGTTCTGCTGGAAGTCTATGGAGATTCTCAATCATCCAGGTCATGGTTGCCCCAAAGATGCTTTTCAAAAGGCAACTAGACTTTCTTGTTTTTTTCCCCCTTGAAAATGTTCTGCTTTTCATCCAAAAGTATTTTATTTGAAAACCAAATAATACCTCAGCTTAATATTTTTTCTTAATTACTTCTAAACAAAGGAAAGTTTGGCAGGTTCTTCATTCATTAGATTCAGACCATGTATTCTTCTATAAATATATCATTGTTACATCATTTCTCTTTGGTGTCTCCTTTTTGAGTTTGTAATTACTCGGTCCCTTTTGTCCTTAGTTTTTCTGTCTTCCTCTCCCCTTCTTCCTTGCCTACTCTTTCCACCCCATGATGCATTCTAGTGTTTTAATCTTCTTCTCCTAGTCCTGTTTTTCCCATTCTGTTTAGATTGCTAAAATACTTCACTGAATCAGAAATGTTTTCCCAATAAACACATTTTTATTTATTTTCACTAAAGGAAATCCTTAAGAGCAGAGATATGTTTGGAGATCAAGAAGTTCTGGAAACATGTTTTTTTCCCCCAATCAGTTCTCTTGAGTGCAGTCTAGATCTGCACCAGAATTCATTCAGATCATAGTGCAATTACACTCTTTCCCACACAAAATGCTTGTGACTAATGAAAAAGCAAACTTGTCATTTAATAGAAGTGAACCAATTGATGAAAGCCATTTATTCTCTAGTGTCTCATCACTGGGGACAGGCTGTCCTTATTCTACAATGACATTTGTCTAAAAGAAGGATGTATATATAAGTCCAGGACAGTCATGCAGCTAGATACTGTAGAAACTCTTACCAGCCTTCTTGTGGTCATCTGGAGCTTAGCAGCCCAGATATAATGTAACTGGTCTTTATGCTCAGCTTTATCAGCTCTACTGGCTTAGCCATCTTATTTAGAGCTAGCTGCATCAATCCTAAAATCTTGGCAATATCATATTTCTTGGGATTATTGCCAACTCATTTGTTTCTCATTTGAGCAGATTTTCCTCTTTGCATTTTACTGTACATGCATGTAATCCAAAATTCTTTATGTTCAATAGCTGTACCTTTTGATAAACAGTGTAAGTGCCATTTTATTGTTGGGTATTCCAGAAATATTAAAATACTAAAAAAAGGAGAAAAACATTAAAAATATACAAAATGTAATGCAAATATATGTAAAAACATGAAATGTGCAGTATTTTTATTGACCTAGTTTGAGAACAGAGAATATGTATTATTTAATTTATGCTTTTGAGAATCAGTTTGGTGTAGTGATTAAGGCATAAGGTTAGAAACCAGGAGTCTGCCAGTTCTAGCCCTGCTTTAGGCATGAAGCCAGCTGGGTGACCTTGAGCCAGTCCCTCTCTCATCTCAAAACATTATGAATCCCATCCCTACAATACTGGGTACTGTAATTCTTTTCTTTAGTGGACATTCTCACAAGAAATGTGAGAGTAAGATGGCAAATGTTCGTAATTTATATGTTCATAATTAAACTTCTCTTTCTGAAACAATAAGAAAGCTTTATTCATGTCACTGTAAACTTTGTTGTTTACAGAGTCTGTATGTTATATGTGCCTAGGAAGAAGAGGATTCTGCCGGCCACAAGAAACCATGACAAATAATAATTTTGAAAAGCCCTAATAAAAGTCTTCTAAAGATCTGCTTAACCTTTTTATTTTACAGTTTTTTTCCCTTTCCTCTTCTATAGTATGTAGGACGTAGATCAGTCATGAAAATATGCATAAGTGGAATAAAATCCTTACTTGAATGCATATCTTAATAGGAATATTGTCCACTGTTTTCAATGGGACATAACTTTAGTATTAGAGTTTGCAGCAATCCAACCAGCACACAATTCAGCAGGATTCATTTATAAAAGAAATTTCTTTATATACAATACCCATGCAGCAGAAGCCATAACCAGAACTCAGAAGACAGAAACATAGAAGGTATATAATACAGAGGCAATATTGCAAGAACAAACCAACTCTTTTATGCATAACAGTCAAGCTAAGCCACGCCCAGATTCCAAACTGTCTGAGTCACCAAACAGTCCCCATTGGCTGACCTGTTGCCACGTCTATTCCAATTCATGACCTCTTATACACTGACATTTAGCTTTGCATTTCTATTCTGAAATTCCAAGCAAGCATGAGTAAGAGTCACCAATGGCTAAGTCACCAATATGTTTTCCTTTACAAAAAGAAATCAAATAGAAATAGATAGAATATGTATATATAGTACAGATAGCCCCCGACTTAAAACTTTTCCTTTAGTGACCGTTCAAAGTTACAAGAGCATTGAAAAAAGTGACTTATGTCTATTTTTCAGACTTACAACTGATGCAGTGTCCCCATCACATGATCAAAATTCACATACTTGGCAACTGGTTCATATTTATGATGGTTGCAATGTCCCGGGATCATGTGATCACCTTTTTTGACCCTCTGACAAGCAAAGCCAATGGGGAAGCTAGATTCACCTACAACTGTATTACTAACTTAACAACTGCAGTGATTCACTTAACAACTGTACAAGACAGGTCATAAAATGGTGCAAAATTCACTTAACAACTATTTTACATCAAAAATTTGGGGCTCAATTATGATTAAGTTGATGACTATCTACATATGTACCAGAAATGGAAGTACAATGAATCTAACATATTTTAGATTGCAGTGTATAATTTTGCAGGAACAATTGTTTTCCACAAAAAATGGAAATCATTTCTACAAATGTGGCTTTAAAATGAAAGTGGAGATGGCCTTATCAGATAATAAGGAACTTTTATGACACTTAGACAATTATTGCCTGTTTGCTATGGCCTAATAAATAAAATATGTTTTTCTATAATTATAGTTATACTTGGTCAGAATTAGTCCTTAATATCCTATTTATTTTTGTCATTGTAAATGAGGTCAAGGACTGGATTGTCAATCACTTGTCAGGTTAAATCAGTAATTTTTCTGAACTTGGAGTCATGGCTGAGAAATCAATGAAAAGGTCAAAGCAATGTGTGGCAGTTATAAAAAAGGCAGTGCCATTGGCATTACTAGGGAAAGTATTGGAAATAATGCTATCAGTCCTGTGATGCCCTCATACACATTTTAAAATGAGGCCACAATACAGTTGCCCTGTGCAGCTGCTCAAAGGTGAATTAAAAAGGATAACTGATTGGGCTCAATTACTTTGCTTTCAAAAGAAGTCCAAAGAAATTTCTACTGGGAAACATGACATAAGCATATATGCAGTATGTTCAATAAATACAAAAAGCATGAGGTTAGACCAGCATGAGGTTAGACCTCAGCTGATCTAACCTCATGCTAGAACTACATCATTCTAGGGCTATTGGATCTTGCTGCAATAATCTACAAGTCAGTAGATAGTAGCAAAGACTAGATTAACAGAGGATCCAGACCAGACTAAACAAATGCTTTTTTCATAGAATTCATAACAAATTTATAGACTTCACATGATGCAGCAATGATCAATTACAGTGGATGATTGTAAAAACAAACCAAGGAACCAAGCAAAGGAGACTATTTTGTCAATGGCTGTAGACAATGGGGACTCTCCAAAATGTCCCCGCATAAAAGTGCTGGGTGACCACAATGGAAAAGGGAACATATCTTTCAGATTGGCTGTTAGACCTCTAGAGGCATTGTGGAAAGACTATGCTGGGCTTGGGGAACTCTTTGTCTAATTCAGCAGGATTCTTTCTCATTTTCCATTTTCTGATTGAATATAATGGATTGAAGATGCTTTCCTGTATTAAACAGCAGGTTTTGTATCTAATCTGTCCTCTGTTCCTGTGAACATCTTGGGGATTTTTTTCTACCTTACTGAAAATATGTTTGATTACCCTGCATGGGGTGGGGCATTATCAATACAAACCAGCTGACCACATTAAATTCCTTTTATACCAGTAAGAGAGCCATTCATCGTAATAACACCCTCCCATGAATAGGAATGAATAGGGATTAATGTGCTTAATGTTGGTTCGATGCATCTTAGAAAATTGAATTTGTGTTGCCCCTGAGCACCATCTGTGTTACCTCCTTCTAGACAGAGAGACGAATAGGATGTCTTCGGCCTTTTTTGTTGTCAGATACCACCCTCTCTTCCTGAAAAGAAGCCCAAACCATAAATACCTGCCTTACCTCTGAAGCTTCCAATGTTTAGCTATTTGAAAAATGAAATCCTATTACAGTTAAATGACTAATTCAGACCTGGCTCGCAAAGCACTCTGAATCTGGTCAGGATTGGCTGATTTAGTCTGGAATTTCCTGAGAGGCACATACTGTGCATACCCAAGGACTCAAATTAATGTGCGCTCCCCACATGTCAATGTCAGACAATCATGCATTGTGAGGGAATCCTGCTCCCTCCTTTGGTCTGTTAATGCACTCAGAATGAGGGAGCAAATGTATTTCTATAGAAAGTGATTTAGTTGCAAATCCTCAATCAATGAAGAGAACTTTAAAAGCTTAAGCTGTTTCAGCTTTGCCTACAAATGAGATTGTCCTGGTTTGGGGTAGGGAGGATGTACTTTCATTCAGACAATCCCAGAGTTACCAGCCCCCTCTTGCAATTTGCTGTGAAATTTCCCACAGACCTTTGGGCTGGGCTAGCCATCTTCTTTTTATACCTGGGTAGAACTAATACTGCAACTTGGAACCTTTGATCAAGTCTGTGTCTATACACCTGTCATGGCTGCCTTTCACCTGTCCTATCCAGACTTCATGAGCTGACAACCTGACATTAACACGGGGGAGGAGAGAGGGAAAGATTGAAATGTAAGGAAAAAGTGGGGGATGGAAACCCAGCTGAGCCCTGTGAGAAGCTAGAGCCAGCCAAGGTCAATTAATGATATGCAGAGCTGTGAACTGAGCACCTGTTTCCTAAACAATATACAAGCACCTGATTGGACATTTGCAGATAACCGGGGGATGGCTGGTAGGTGGAGGAAGAGGGAATTTTCCTTTGTGTTGTTTGCATGGGAAAACCTCAGATTCAGCTTATGCTACTCCTGTAACTATTTAAGCTTCAGTAAAGTATACTTTCAGCAAAACATATGGCCAGGGGTCTTTCTTTGCTAGATGACTGAGTGGGACAACATCATTCTTTGTATTGAAATCTGTCCATCTTGTTTCTGCCTCATTTATATGGATTCATCTCTTGCACAAGGAGTAAATTCCTGATTCACTTTGCTCAGTTAAACATGTTTCTCAGATTACTTTATATCTATTTTCAACCTGCTCTACTGAGCCTTGGCATTCCACAGAAGTTTGAGATCAGTTTAGACCAGGGTTCTGCAACCTTAAGCACTCAAAGAGCCATTTGGACCCATTTCCCACAGAAAAGAAAACACTGGGAGCCACAAAACCTGGGTGGGCATGGCCAACTCAATGTTGCTCACTTCCACCAGTCACATGCCCACCCCCCCAGCCACACCTACCCAGCCGGTCATTAGGGCAGAGAACCAGTTGTTAAAAAAACACCAGGAACGACAAAACCCTTTTGACATCTCTCTCTCTCCCCTCCCTCCCTCCCTCCCTCCCTCCCTCCCTCCCTCCCTCCCTCCCTCTCTCTCTGTATCTCTCTCTGTCTCTCTTTATCCCTCTCTCTGTATCTCTCTTTCTGTGCCCTGGCTGCTTCTCCATCCCCTGCCATCACCCTTACCTTCTCAGGCCAGGCAAGGAGTGACTAGGAGGGAAGGGCGAGGGGTGGGGCCAGCCAGTGGTGGGATCACCCGACAGGGAGCCACAGCAGAGGGCCCAAAGAGCTGCCTGTGGCTTCAGAGCCGCAGGTTGCTGACCCCTGGTTTAGACTATGCTATTGGTCCAAACCTTATCCTGTTAGGTGCCACTACAAAGAAGAATGCATGTGTTTTTATAAGCACTTTCCATTTGTGTGGGATAATCCTGAGACCCAGTACCTAAGAGGGTTTTGTAAACCTAAGAGCCTATGAGGAATTGAACATGAATCTTGTGGCAGCAGAGGGAAATTTGTTTAGTTCACATTTGAATGTTAACATTAAAAATAATATTTTATCCACATTTTCCAATGCATTTCTAATTTAAAAAAGCATACTGAAGGAAAGTTTGTACAAAAATATATATATTCATTAAATAAGGTATGAAAATACATCATGTTTGAAGAAACCAAGCAAAAATGCATATCCTGGACACAGTAAAGCATACAATGTTGTTCGGATATTTTGTTTTTAAACTTTCAACCAAACTTGACATATTTGTAAATATATTTGCAAATTGAGAGAAAGCAGAAAAACTTAATTCATCCATCACCATGTTTATTTATTTTCAAGCAATAAAGGTAAAGGCACACTAAGATAGTCCAGAATCTGTGAACCAAAAATTCCAGGTGGAGGAAAAATAACTGGATTCCAAGTTCTGTTGTCATGGCAAGAAAGCTCCTTTTATGGCATTTGTTTAACACTAACCTTCTCTTCTTGTTCCTCTGGAAGATGCCTCTGAACAAAGCAGATCTTGATATCTTAATTTTTACAACTCCAGAGGTGACTCCCCTTTGGTTTTAACTTAGAGGGCAAAAGATCAGGCTTTAAAGTCAAGATTTATTTTTTGTTTGTTTGTTTGTTTGTTTGTTTTTCATTCATTCATTCATTCGTCATCTTTCTTAACTGTTTCTGATTGGGTTTTTTCAGGGGGGGGGTACTTAAAAAATTTCTGGGAAAGGGGGATAACTTTCTTAAAAATATAATATAAACTGTCATTTATATATAAGCCAGGTACTTCAGAGTCAGTAACTGATCGAAGTAAGAATACAGATTATGCAGACTAATTCCAGTTGGTTTTGGGCCTGGTTTTGGAACTGTCTTGGTTACTCTGGCAAATGTCCTATGCCTGGAATAAGGTAGTGGGGGTGGGGAAGGGAAGTACTTTTGATAACACCAACCAAGATATCCTGCTGATTTCTCTATCTGAGACTGAAGTAGAAGGCTTCTACTTATGGCTGCTAAGCAAGAGAGTGGCACTGTTAGAAGGCTTGAAATTGGACATCACCAGTTGTTGATCATATCCAACTTTATTTTTCCCTATTTACTAGGGTCAGCTGACACTGTACAGATATTGGACCAATGACTAGACATTTTAAATAGCTGAATGGAGGGCAATAATTTGACAAATAAGACAGACTTTTGCAGCTAATGATTTGTGCAACTCTTGTGTGATTTGGAAATCGTGCAACTCTTCAACTCTGGATGAAATTGAACTCTGAAGGAACAGAGATACCTATCCTGGATTAATCTGTGTCAAGTAAGGCTTGTGTGGTTTTTAATAGCCCAGAGTGCATTTGGTCCTCTGTGTCTTGTCAGGGATTGTTTTCTCAATGACTTGATAACTTTACATGTGGATTATTTCAATGGATACTGGAAGGGTCAGCCTCTGATAATGACTCAGAAGCTGTGCTCAGTGCAGAATATGGCAGTGAGGCAGTGGTGAGTTTCACTTACCTTTGCTACCGGTTTGCACATCTGTGCGCCACTTCTGCACATGCACAGAAGCTTCTGCACATGTGCAGAGCATATTTGATGACATCCGGGCAGGTGGGCGGAGCCTCCTGCCGCCGCTGCTACCGGTTCGCCCAAATCAGGGCGAACTGGTAGCAACCCACCACTACAGTGAGGATATTATTCAGAATACCCTTCCCAAACCCCATATAACATGGATGCTTAAAAGCATGCAGTAGCTTATTCCATATTTCTGATAAGACATTTAGATTTTACCCATGATATTTAAGACTTTTAAAAGATTAGAAACCTAATTATTAAAGAAGACCCTTCTTCTTTATGCCTGAACATTAATATCTACAGGGCATAGGTAGCACTCACAGCTGGAAGAGCATATTATGTGGGAACATGGAAGAGGGTCATCCTGGAACAACACTCATGTCAAGGCCAGACTGATGCTGACATTAGATGCCTTTGGCATCAGAAGACCATCTGGCATTGGGGGGACTTAATGGCCATAATCTGATCATGTCTTCTGTCCATTGTGCCTCTCTGTCTCATATTTCTGTGATTAATAATCTTTGAAATTAAGGTATTATTGATTACATTTGATTTGTTTTATCATGCTTTTTAAAGGATTGTACCTTACTTCTAAATAATGGACAGAAATAAACAAACAAACAAATGCAAAACAGAATACTGAATATTGTACATTAGATATGCAAAATCCTTTCATATGCCACCCAGAGTACCTTTGCCGAATGAGATCGGCAGCATATAATTAAATAAATAAATAAAACGTCCCATCAAAACACACTACATGAAGTTTTTTTTATTTCATATTTTTAGTGTAAGGACATACATTGGTATAGTGGAATTGTAACCAACTCTGGCCCACAGAAATAGATTTCTGAGTGTAGCTCAGAAGTCTACAGCTGGTAAGGCAATAGATGGACCATGGCATGAAATCAAAGGCATTGTTTAAAAGCAACTAATAGATTATGTTGGATCCTTTGCTAGGGATCCATGATCTTTTTGACACCTGACAGATTGTCTGGCAGTCCCAATGCATCATATGGGCCTGACATTGATGACTATTTTATTGAGGAGTAAAGCAATCTTTAGATGTCTGTGAGTGATAGCCAAGAGGAGGATTTCAATCAATATTCTGGTAATGATAGCCTACATTTCATTTTTTTTTGATCTATTGATTCAGACCAATGGCATCACCCACTGCCATTTCAATAAATCAGCTCTTTCCCAAGTCATAGTAAAGAAGCTTTAATGTGGGTGCCTCCATAATCCTAGGAAGAAAGTGAACCATAGTGACACAAAATACACTTCTAAGAGGCTTGAAGAATAGGGGCATGTATAAATATGTTGTTCTCCTGTTCTCTAAAACACTTAATTGTTCGCTTGTGGACACAAATTAAAGAGAAAGCCTATATATTTCAGGATTCCTATCAGAGACAGAATGCTGGGCCACCAAGTATCAGGCTCAACCCAGTCATAGCATTTTTGTTTCCCATAAGAGTAAAGAGTAATGTGTCCAGAGTAAGTTGGTTGTACTTAGTTTCCAGTAAAATTAACGCAACTTTGCTTAGTAATTATGCATTTCCACCTTCATTTCAAATGCATTTAGCTTAACCAACTTTCTTCTGTGTGTACTAAATAAAGAGGGCCTCACAGTGCTCCTGGTAAGTAGAATCATAGTACTAGGGCCATGCCAGTATTTTGGGACTTAATCACTGACATGGTCATTGTCTTCCTCTTATCTTTGTAGGACAAAATACAGCTGTCAATTTTGCAATCTCTAACATCACACCACTTGATTTTTCTCTACACACAATGCAGGATATGGGGGATTGCAATTAGATCTGTTGGATATTGCTCACCCAAAAGCGTTGTTCTGTTTTTTATTGCAGGTTATTCAACTCAATCAGCTTGCTGTTCACGCTATGGAAAGTTCAAGTTGAATAGAAATCAAGGAAATCACTTTGACAGTTGGAAGTGAAGAAAACTTAAGATTATGTGGTAGAAGATGAAAGAAGAGACTGTTCAATGCGCATTAAAGTTTTGTTAATGGGCAATGCCAACACACTGCAAATAGGCAAAGGAATGGAAGTAGTAATAGATTATTTATATATATATATATTTATATCTTTATATATATATAAATTCACACCCACCCACACACATATCTGGGGTGGGTTCTACTTACCATTACTACTGGTTTGCATCGCACCCGCGCATGCGCAGATGTTCCTGCGCATGCGCAGATCACCTATGATGACATCCGGGTCAGTGGGCGGAGCCTACCAGTTCTTGTGAACCAGTCCAAACCAGGGGCAACCCATCATTTACACACACACACACACACACACACACACACACACATTCACAGGGATGGTGACTGTTGCTGTCAAATAAAGAAATGTTTGCAATGTTGAAGAAAGACATAAAAGTGCAAGGACAGCACACTGACAGCCAAATAGAGATTGTCAAAGTTACTATTTGCCCAGGTGTAACATATGAGTGTGAAAGCTAGATCATCAAAATGGCTGAAAAAAGAAAAAAAAGATACCTTTGCTGGAGAAAATGGTTGAGAATACCCTGAAAAGAAAACAAATTGTCTTGTCAAAAGTTTTGTCCAGGCCTTCCCAGTCTGAAAGCTCTCCAAATATGTGGGTTTCAGTTGTGGAAGCTGAAGTGCCTGTCTTTTTCGCCCCTTCTTCTCTTCCTCTTTCAGGAAGAGAAGAAGGGGCGAAAAAGACAGGCACTTCAGTGGTATTCCACTTGGTATTCCATTTGGAATGCGAAAGCATCCCTGACAATATTTTCAATTGCCCGTTTGGTGGAAAGGAAATGAGTCTGGGAAAAAAAATATCTGGATTTAGCATTTTCATCTGCACCAACAATGTTAACAGAAAAGGGACATTACTGATATCAGAATGCAGCAATCTTAACGTCAACTGGAGGCCAGAGAGGGGAACAAGTATATATATTTCCTCACATATAAGCTACAGTCAAGTTAATGTAACAGAAAGTTGTTTAGATATATCACACGCGGCAGCTTCACTCAGAGAGATCTGGCAAAGGAAACCAAACAGAGCAGTATTATGTATGCCTGTGCTGGAAACTGCTTTTCTTTTTCTTTTTCTTTTTCTTTTTCTTTTTCTTTTTCTTTTTCTTTTTCTTTTTCTTTTTCTTTTTCTTTTTCTTTTTCTTTTTCTTTTTCTTTTTCTTTTTCCTTCCTTCCTTCCTTCCTTCCTTCCTTCCTTCCTTTCTTTCTTTCTTTCTTTCTTTCTTTCTTTCTTTCTTTCTTTTTGTTAGAACTGCAGCCTCAACATTAGCAAGACGCAAAAAGGTTTTCCAAAAAGGAAAACCTACAATACTGTCCAACATCAGTTCAGGTAGGATTAAAATTAGGGCTCTGCAATGCTTCCGTTTTAATAATCAAAAAAAGTGCTTTGGAATGCATGGGCAGAATGTTGCGTCTGTCTGTGTGTGCGCTTGTGCATGTGAACAAAGCACCTGCCTATAACTCTTTTAAGCAAGTACATCTTTTCAGAGGATTACACAGCAGCCACACAATTTCAGGAAAAGATAAAGTTACCTTAAACAATGCTATGTTCATATCTCTCCACACACTAAAAAGCATTCTTCCAAATTATTTCTCAAATGCTGCATAGACCTAATTGAAATGAATTGCTTATTTGCAGTATCTCTTTCTAGCCCATCAGACAATGCCCAGAGATCATGAAACAATCTTAGGCCAAGAAAAGGTGGAAAATATTATTTCATAAAGCCACAGAGTTTTATCCCAGTGAAATTGCCCTTTCTTCACTGGTGCCCGTGCCAGTATTGCTGCTCAATCAGAAAAGCACTTCAGCTGCCTGTCTTGGACTGTTGACATGCCATTTAGCATGCAAAGCTGCATTAGCAGGATTGCAGATTGCTGTTGACCCATCTTTATAGATAATATTATGCTTTTTGAGAGAATATGCTACATGCCTATTAAAGATCATTGCCTTTAAGTTCAATGGTTTGTCCTCCTTGTGACCAAGTGAAGAGGCAAGGATATGCCAGTCTCGGCCATCTTTTGAAGCACATCCAAGCTTCTAACCCTGCTTTTCCCTTCCACCTTCTTGTTTGCTATTTTCTTCAGGCCAGCAGGAAGAAAAGACAAACCAGCTGTATTGCCCTCCATTCCAAATTCTTTTTTAGAACCATGTTCAGCACCATGCTGGGCTCAGAAGTTCATTATTGAAGCTAATCCTGCATCTTCCCAGAGGTGGCCTTTGCCCTTTTGTGAACAAAAACTGCTCAATGTATGGCATTTTTTGAGACCAGGATGATTTACCTATTTATATAGGCAACTACAGACCTTGAGAAATTTAGAGTATTACCTCACCACTGATTATGAGCTTCAAAAAGAAAAAAAAATTCAGGATGTAAAGTAGATATATACATTTATCATTGTTCCTGATGTTATCCCAAATCTCTTCATTCTACCGAATTAAGATGCTCAGTGCCATTAAACTGTAAGCCATCTAGTGTTATATTTTGGCCTTGGAGCACCATCTAGACACTTCCCTAACTCTTCTTTAAATCCCTTGATGAACCTTCCACTGCATCCTTTCTTGCTCCATTCCTGTTACTAAAAATTACATGCATGTTGATTGCTCGAGGAACAATACATTAACCAGTGCTTACCTTTCCATTAACATCTGTGGGATTTATTTTTAATGACAAGAACTGAGCTAAATACATAATTAATAAAAGCACAACCATGTAAAATGCCAATAGTTCCATCTACATCAAGACATGAAAAACAAAGACAAAACAGGGTTGCTTTTATAGTCTGGAATGGTATAACAAGAAGAGCACATGGTTAAAATGCAATTAATGATGAAATATTATCAGTTAGACTTTGTGGACAACCTTTAATGTGAAAATCATTCAAGTTTATCCTCAACCACTGATGCAGGAGAAAAGGAATTGTTGACTTCTATGATCAAGTTCAATTGACATTGACAGAACATGCAAGCAAGATATGTTGTTTGGGATTGGACACTGGAATGCCAAAGTTGGAAACATGAAAGAGGAAAATGTAGTTGGGCTGCATGACATGAGAAGCTGAAATGAAGCAAAAGACCAATTTATCAATTTCTGCCATTCCAATAACTTCTTCAGAGCTAACACCGTCTTTAAACAACCCAAATAATGCCTCTCTACGCTGATATCATTGGATGTAGCATATGAAATAATTTGGCTATATTATTGCTAAAAGGAGGTGGAGAGATGAATTATAGCATCAAAGATATGGTCAGGTGCTGACTGGAACAGATCACAGATTACTTGTGTGCAAACTGACAAGTTGACAGCAAGTTAAGCTAAAAAAATTAAGAAAGTCTATTTCTATGATATGATGTTGAGTATATATTCACCATTTCCAAGAACATTGCGAATCTCTGAAGTCCTTCATTGATCAAGAACTAAAGGAATTATGGAATGGATTTTAAAAAGTAGTTAAAGATTAATGTAAAAGTGACTGCCAGAAATGAGGAAAGGAAAGAAAGCAAACTGGATGTCAAAACAAACTAGAAATTGCCAAGAAGAGAAGTCAAAGCCAAGAAAGGCAAAAAAATATTGGAAAGGAACTTAGCAAAGAGTTTCAGAGAGCTGTTACAAGAGACAACAAGCAATATTACAACAACATCTGTAGAGACATTTAAAATGGAAGAATTCATTTTGTGGAAGGGAAATCTTCCAAAAGATCTCTGAATTCAGGAGCTTCTAATCTTGAATTGGTAGCTGAAGGACACCAATGGAAAGATAGCAACCAATTCAAAACATATCAAAAGAAAATGGAAGGAGTATACACTGCACAGAAGAGAGGTCAACATCCAAGATTTCTTAGAAGCAATTCCCCACTTCAACGACTTTAGTACTAGAAGGTTAAGCTAGAACAACATTCCAGTCATTATCAAGTTATAAGGCTACAAAAACTAATTGAATACTTACTAAAATATAGAAAGCAACAGTCAGTCGAGGTTCTAACCAAGCTAGACCATCAAATCTGAAGAATAACAGTGGCCAACCTATTGAAGAGGTCAATCTATGTTCCAATACCAAATAAAGGAGACTTGACAGAGTGTATAAACAATTGTACAATAGCCTTAATTTCACACACTAGCAAAATAATGCTTAGCATCATCCAACACAGATTAAAGCCTTACATGGATAAAGGTACTGCAGAGAGACTAGCTCCAGATTGGCAAAGGAGTATCATAAGTGTATATTCTTCCCTTATTTATTCAACCTATATGTTGAATATATATTAAAGGAAGCTGGATTAGAAGATGAGTGTAATTTTAAAATTAGGGGAGGAAACATCAGTACAGTACCTGTTCTATGCTGATGACACTACTCTGATAGCTGAAAATGCAATGAATCTGGAAGCCCTACTATTAAACATCAAAGAGCAATAGTGAAAAAAATAAACTTAAATATAAAGACTAAACAAATGACAACAGGTAGAACGATCTGCCTTAGAATTGACTATGATGATATCAAAGTGGTGGATAGCTTCTGCCTCTATGATCAACATTAAAGGAACAAGCAGTCAAGAAATCTGTCATGTAGACTAGCACTTCTTAGAACAGCCATGGAGGCCTTGAAAACATATTCAAATACTACGATGTGTCTACGCTTTCATACAAACTATGGTATTCCCTGTGACGCTTTATGGAAACAAAAGTAAGGATAAGAAGGATAAGAAAAAAAGAACAAAGAAGAATAAGAAAAGTAGTCTTTGAACTTTGGTATTGAAGAAGACATAGAATATAGAATTATAAGGCTGGAAAGGACCTCGGGGATCTTCTAGTCCTGTCCTCTGCTCAAGGCAGGAGCCATATACCATCCCAGTCCAATGGTTGTCCAGTCTATTTTTGAAAACCTCCAGTGTTGGAACACCCACAACTCCAGGAGGCAAGCTGTTCCATTGATTAATTGTTCTCACTGTCAGAAAATATCTCCTTACTTCTAAGTTGAAGATCTCTTTAACAAGCTTCCACCATTATTTCTTGTCCTGCCCTCAGGTGATTTAGAGAATAAGTCAATCCTCTCTTCTTTGTGACAGCTCCTCAAGTACAGAAGACAGTTATATGTCCCTGCTAATCCTGAGTAGTCCTGAGTGCGATGTGGATAGAGAAAAAAGTAAACTGATGGTTCATCAAACAAATCAACCCAGAGTTCTCACTCAAGAACTTATTTAGACCAAGCACTAAATATTATGCATAGACCCTGGTCTCTTTCTAGCTAAAACACTGGAAAAAATGGGAGAAAACAGAAGAAGAAGATAACCAACAGCAAGGTGGATGGATTCAGATGTACTGGCAATTAGTGCTCTGTTGGGAGGCTTGAAAGAACAGGTTAGGGATAGATGATGATGAAGAAAATGTATGTGGTTGCTAGGAGTTGAAAACAAGTTGATGACAGATATCAGTCAATCAAGCAGTCCACCTACATGCTTGAATGTAGATGCTCAGCAACCAAATTCCTCCAATTCTATGTGATGCTAACTTTCACTGCTTTTTTGTTTATTCATGCAGCTGATCTGATTCATTCTGAGACCATTCAAGAAAACGAGAAACATTATAAGGCAATATAATCAATTGCATTTGCTTAATTGATGGTTAACTAAGGGCAGAATGAAGGTAATGTAAAAAAGTCAATATTTTTACAAGAAATTACTTTGTTATGACACTATTAAAAACTGTATACTTAGCTTAGCCTTTACACCAAATAACAATGTTGAGAATGAATGTAATACTGGAGAAACCAAGCTAAATGTTTACACTACAATCCTACTTTCAGGCTTGTTTCAACAGAACTAATGCTTGGAGCAAAATAAACACAGTCATATGTGTGCAAAGTAAATCAGGAAATCACAAATCTCTTTCTAATTGTATAAAAAAAATTAGAAAGTTTTTTTGGGGGAAATTGAAAAAGTTGCCTGGCATTTTTAGAGTCTTTCTGCTGAGAGAAGATTATTTTTCCAGAACAAACCTCACTAATATGAAGGCAGCATTCTTCCATTCTTTGTAGGGCTGAAAAAAAATGACCTCCCCAAATTGATTAATCAAATATGGAAGGAAAGATGCTGGATAATTTGTGAAGGAGGAGTGTTTGATAGGTTTTCAAAAAATAGTTCCTTCTAGCCCCTGCCTGTCACAAACCAGTCTTCCCCAGAATTATGAAAGCTGAAGTCCAATGTGTCTGAAGGACTCTGGTTGGGGAGGGGTTTGAAAAAAGACAGGTTGCTGGAACTTAGAGCCAGTGGCAGGAATCCTGGTGATGAATGCATCTGTTTGTGACATTACAGGAAGGCTAAAGGGGAGGAAATCTCTGCAAATAGCAATAGCAATAACACTTAGACTTATAGACCTCTTCATATTGCTTTACAGCCCTCTCTAAGTAGTTTACAACATCAGCATATTGCCTCCAACAATTTGGGTCCTCATTTATCGATCTCAGAAGGATGGAAGGCTGAGTCAACCTTGAACCGGTCAGGATCAAACTCCTAGCAGTGTGTTTTTAAATTCTCATATGAGTAATTCTAATCAGAGATCATAGAATAAACACGCTGAATCTCAGTGTTATGTTGTAAGATAATGTGTTGACTATTATATTTGAGTCAAAACCTGTGCCTCTTAATGACTGGAGCTAGAGGTGTTTCAGTGGAGGTTAGAGTTGGCTCAGATTCAGATCAGGATTTGTCAGGGGAAGTTTAGTGCTCCATTGACCATCACTGGAAAATCAACAGCTGGCTATAACATTTTTATTTTGAACAGAACTGCGTGAAATTGCTACAATAGCTCATTCTATGAGAAACCTACCTAATTTCTGAGATGTATTTTGTTCAAGAACAACCTCTAGAGTTTAAGTTTAAAGAATTTACTTACTCACCAGTTTTTGGTGAGACAAGGTTTTGTGTGAAAACTTCATATATCATAGAGGAAGCATGGAGAGGAAATTTGCAATATTTCAGAAGGATACAACCATAACTTCTTAAGGGAATTAAAAGAGATTCACTACCCTCTCTCAAGACATTGAATGAATCAATATACTAGAGAGATGCTCCTCAGTAACTTGTAACATTTCAGAAGGACTGACCCAGCAACTATGGTATTACAATAGATGAAATACAGATTTATTGCATAATCTGTAGAGACACATAATTAATATTTAGGGATAGTTCCTTTGCACATTATATACTGAATTTTGTATTTCTCTGTGTGATATTCAGATAGATATGATATAAATGTATTATTTAGATATACAAGCATCACACACACACAGACCACAATTAACACAGAATTGTATAGACCAGGAGTCCCCAACCCCCTGGACCACAGCCCACTACTGGGCCATGAGCTGTTCAAAACTGGGCTGACCAAAGCGGTGGGCGACCATGCATCCTGCCTTGCGCAAGCAGTGAGCAAGTGTGTGCATGCACACTTCATTTCCATGAGCAGCGTGCGTGTGTGCCGGGGCTCTCACAAATAGAGTTACACACTCTATTGTGGGTGCTTCCCCACCACTTGCACAGAACCATCCCCTCTCCCCACCCCCACCGGTCTGCAAAGCTGGAAAGGTTGGGGAACTCTGGTATAAAAAGCAAAGTATTACAATAGCTATAAGAAGGATCACAACCAGATCAAAACAGAAAGGATCAACACTGAAGCTGGAATTAAGGAATAAAGGAGATCATGTTCTCTGAACATAAATACTGATAAATAAAACACGATAGATTTAAATAAACAATAGCATGAATAAATTAAAATGACTAAGTGCTGGTTTGGGAAGAAAATAAAGATTTAGGCTAGGATTGGACAGAAAGGAAAGGACTTGGTTGGAATGAGGCAGAAACTAGATTAGAAACAGATTGGTACTGATGTGGAACAGAAGCCACAAATCTCCCAAACACCACCATAGTTATAAATTCAACTCAGAAGAGAGAGAACTAGGGCAGTGCACAAAACAAATCAGTGCAAGCTGATATATTAGTTCAATGCCTTTTTCTCAAAACACTGTAATTAGAGACCTCTGATAAATCATGCCCTGGGATTGGAAATTATATCAGACAGTTTCAAATTAATACCCCTAATTTTCTTTTTCTGTTTTGTAGCTTCATGTTCTATGGAAACTTTAGGACAACTATTACAATTTCTGTAGACATTGTACCCACCATTTCCCTTGTGTCTTAATCACTTGAGGAGAACCTCAAATTGATTCACAGGACTTTGAAGGATCCAATTGCTGAATTTTGTCTGGGGTCAGGATTGATTGAAATCTCAGGTACTCTTTAACTATGCAGCCAATCATTTATGGCAGTATTCTAAGTTGACTGGAGGCAGATTCAGCTTAATTAAAGGCATCTTGCATTCTAGTCACATTGCTTGCTTTTAAATAATTTGCCTGAGGAGCCCTCATACTTGGCCAAATTTCACTTTAAGGCAGTTTTGGGAAGCTATTTTACACGAAGGACTTGTCTTATGTTGTGCGTGAAAAGCCTGGTAGATAACGCATTATGTCTGCTCAAAGTAAAGTTCCATAAAAATTAACCATGAAACTACAAAACAGCAACTAAAACAGGGGCTTGGAATCAATGAAGGTTTTTTCCTGGAGGGCTAATTACAAGATGACTCAAAAGTAAAATCTAGGCAAAAGTAGAGAATTATATAGTATGTTCTTGTTTGCTGGAAATTATGAGAGATGTCACAGATATCTAAATATAAGTAGAAAACAAATATAATGAAGATGTAATTTAGTGAACCTCCCATGTCAAAGAAAGAATATTCTATATAGAAGAGGTTCTAAATTGTAACTAAACAGAGACTGAAATAAAAATATTGGTGACTCAAAGCAGGCTTTGGGATATATTAAAGGAAAAGAATAACATGACACTGATCAGTAGAATACCATCTTCTGTGTTAAGATGTCCCAAAGTAGTCCATCTGTTCTCACAATCCACTGTTCCCATCACCAAGGCAATATCATAAATAGAATGCAATGTTAGAAAAGCAATGAACATGAAGGGAGAAATACACAGTCATGTTACAGAGTGGAGATAAACGAGCAATAAAAGTATAATGGTACAATAATGAAGGACTGGTGCAGAAGAAAATGATCTGGGATATCTCTATCTCTCTTTTCTCTAGATATCAAACGAAGGACATACCCTTACCAAAGAAAACATCAGGGCTCAGATGCCAACATTGAAGGGGAATAACTATCTCAAGCACAGAGAATTCATTCATCATTTTTTTCTATTATAAAAATTCAGTGTAGACTTCAATATGCAGTTGTTACCACAGAGTTCTCTTTTAGCTTGTCCCTGATCCCAGGAAAATTCCTCTCTCTCTCTCTCTCTCTCTCTCTCTCTCTCTCTCTCTCTCTCTCTTTCTCTCTCTGTCTCTCTCTCTCTCTCTCTCTCTCTCTCATTCTCTGTCTCTCTGTCTCTCTCTGTCTCTCTCTCTGTCTCTCTCACACACACACACACGTTTCTCACAAATTATTCTTTCAACTCTGTCTCTGCGTAAATGAACAATGTATGTTTGGATTCTTGTGACATTTGTATTAGATCATTACTCTTGCTATTTCTATTCATCACTAGTAAGACTTAGGCTGTATCCCTATTTGCATTTAACTCATGCAACAGTCGTTCCTTGACAACACTCCCTTTATTTTTGTTCCTTGACAACACTCCTTTTATTTTGTGCTCAGCCCAAGACTGAGACATCTTAAATGAAGCATAGCCATGCCGGTGATAAAGTTTTTCTTCTTATTCCAACATCATCCAATGGCAGATTCAAAGTGTGCAAAATATATTATGCTTCACCATCCTTGGCACTAGAGGTGAAGTTGGGTGACCAGTTATATGGGTACTGGGTGTTTTGAGTGAAGGTAAGCACAATCCCTCCCCCCTGGTCTGACTGCTTCTTTTATCACCATTCTGTTGCTTATTCCCTAAAGAGCTGATCAGCACTTCTTAATTGTGCCATTGCAAAGAAAGCTACATCAATATGTGTTTGTCATCACCACTAGTTGAACATGACTTAAAGGAAACTTTCAGTGTATTATTTGGACAAACAAATTGGGGGTGTGTGTGTGGCATGGTGGTAGCAGTTGAGCAGATTTGTTCTATATTACTTCAATAACACTGCTAACTCTGACACTGAATACTTTCTACATTGCCCAGATTTGTCCAAGGTTGCATTTTACAATTTGATAAGACTACTATTTTATAAAATGATAGTAACACAGAACATAGAATGTAGAATAATAGGGTTGAAAGGGACCTTGGAGATCTTCTGGTCCAATCCTCTGCTCAAGCTTGAGACAGTATACCAGTGATGGCTAACCTTTTTGCCATCACGTGCCAAAAGCGGGGGAAGTGTGGGAGGTCGCGGGAGCATGTGCCCACATCTATAATTCAATGCATCCTGCCCTCCTACGCATGTGCACGTGACCCCCCCACACTCCCCCCTGCTTTTGGCACGCAATGGCATGGTGAGCCCGGTAGGCCCATTTTTCCCCCTCCCCAGGCTCCAGAGGCTTTCTAGGAGCCTGGGGAGGGCAAAAGCAGCCTTCCCCATCCCCCTCGGAGGCCTTCCAGAGGCTGGAAACAGCCAGTTTCCCGACTTCCAGTGGGACCGGAAGGCCTGAAAATCAGTTGGGTGGTGTGCGCATGCGCACTGGAGCTGAGCTAGGGCAACACTCGCGTGCCTACCAATATGGCTCCGCGTGCCACCTGTGGCACCCATGCCATAGGTTCGCCATCACGGCACTATACCATTCTGTCCACTCTCTTCTTGAAAACCTCCAGAACTAGGTACCATCGGGAAACCCTTAAAGTGACAACATTACCTTTGTGATTCCTATTTGGTATTTTAAAACACTTTTTACTATAAAATGAAATGTGGGAACAGGGAAACACAAAGCAGCTTAGAGATAACTTACAGACCTAAAGACTCATCCCATTCCTGTTGCAGTGGCATGATTGGCTAATCATTTTTCTACCAGCTGTGATATGCTGAACAGAGATGGCAACAACACCAGAAGACCCAATAGACTGTTTTGTTTATCAGGCACTCAATTATGAGGGCACGACCAAGTGACAGTCACTTGCAGATAGTGATAGTAGAGGCAGAATAGCAAGCAGCAGTGAAAAAGTAAAGTTCATGCTAGGATAGTATTCTGTTGATTCCAGGATGGGTGTGGATAGCATCCTGGATAAAAGTGGGAAAGGGCACTCAGCCAGGTGATCAAGGGACAGTATGTAGTAAATGGAAACTCGGGGAAATAAAAGTATCTCCTTTCCTAGGTAGTTGTTTCAGACTTTCAGTCCAAAAGTGGGATCTCAGGATATATAAAAAGTCTATATGCAAAAAGATTGATATGCATAGATTTTGAGGACATCTAAGCCAAAGGCATGGGTGTTGAGGAAGGTAGATGACGCCAGGATGAAGTATTGTTCTCCTACAGCCCCTTTCATACAGCACATCCAATGTATGTCATATACTGTGTATGAGACCAGGGGTGAAATCCAGCAGGTTCTGACAGGTTCTGGAGAACTGGTAGCGGAAATTCTGAGTAGTTCAGAGAATCGGCAAATATCACCTCTGGCTGGCCCCAGAGTCAGGTGGGAATGGAAATTTTGCAATATCCTTCCCCCAGGAGTGGGGAGGGAATGGAGATTTTGCAGTATCCTTCTCCTGCCACGCCCACCAAGCCACGCCCACCAAGCCACGCCCACAGAACCGGTAGTAAAAAAAAATGGATTTCACCACTGTATGAGACCCTGTATGCCACAGTGATTAAGATGTTGAACTGTAAAAGTGGAGAGACCCAGGTTCTGGTCCACCCTGAGCTCCCTGCCAAATGCTGCTCGCATGGAAGCTCACTGCTAAATTTCAGCCAGTCATTCTCTCTCAGCCAAGCCAAATTGGAAAAAAAAGAAGGGCAAGAGAGCTGTCTTTTGCTCCTGAATGAAAGGCAGAATATAAATCAGATAAATAGAACACAGAACATAGAATAAACAATGAGACTGGATCCCATATTATTTTGTGTGTTATTTAATATTATAATAGTAGTATGCACTTCATATATCTGCAGTCAGTTTCCTTTCCTTGCTCCTTGGGATGAAGAAATTTTCCCACATTCTGCATTCTGAACCTACTCTGAAGGCATCACACTTGAAAGTACAGCATGTTTTGAATATGGTTTTGCATGTTGTTTTAATATTCAGTGCACTGTGTAATTACTGGAAAGATAGTTATCCCACAGAAGCATCACACTATTTCAATGTTGTTTCCATTGCTGGAAATTTTTACTTTTGCTTTCCTTCTTGTCCCTCATTTATTTTCAACATGCTATAATCTTACTGACTGTGCACACTCAGACTTTTCTTCTTCATGTTATACAATCAGGAAAATTGCATGAGTAGCAGGAAACAAGAACAATAATGAAACAATAAGAAAATGATCCCCCAAAGAACAAGAAGCTGAAAATCAAGAGACCTAAATACCACCAAATGGCCCAGGCTTGGAGTAAAACATGAGATCAGATAAGTAGCACCAATTCAGATAGAATAGAATAGAATAGAATAGAATAGAATAGAATAGAATAGAAT
>WNWU01000089.1:4135057-4192640 GCA_012654045.1 Ptyas mucosa
TATCTATCTATCTATCTATCTATCTATCTATCTATCTATCTATCTATCTATCTATCATCTGTCTGTCTGTCTGTCTGTCTATCTATCTATCTATTCTTTTTTTGGTCTTCATTTTTGGATGAATGAAATAGAATATTTAATTGATTAGTCTTATGACTATATCATTAAAATAAAATAAAAATACAACAAATGATCTGGTTCTGGAAGAAAATAGATAAAATAAAATAGAGTAATAAAATACATATGTGATCATACAAAGAGACAGCTATTTAGCCAGGTTATACATAGGGGTGTCTCGTAGCGTCATGATAGGTCTGAGGAGGTCTCCTATTTTGTGTATCTTGAGGAGTCCATAGAATCTCACTGGGGTATGTCTGTTCCTTTCATTTTCCACCATTCCTTTTTCGTTACATTGTTGTTTTGTTTGAATTGGCTGAAGTAAGTTTTCAGTTGTGTGACCCTTGTTCTCATCTCAATTCTGCTTACAATATAGACATTAGAGCCCAGGAGGAAATAAGACAATCTATGATTCAGATCCCAGTGGGCTATTCTTTCTAATAGGTATGCTAAGTATCTAATCCTAAAGGGGCATATAATTGGCAGTTAAAGAAAACGAGCAAAATTTTTGAGAGCTGAGGCATCACATATGCATGTCCTCTCATGATATGGCAAAGGGTAGAAGCGCCCATATTTTGCCATGGAATCCAACAACTGACTTTTGGATGAACTAAACTTCATATACAGGTGGTCCTCAACTTACAACCACAATTGATGGCAAGCAGAAAACAGAATTTCTGTTGCTAAACAAGATGGTTGTTTTATCCAATTTTACAACCTTTTTTTGCCATGATTTGCCAAAAAATACAAAAAAACTCTAACTTCTCCCTGCTGCTAAATGGTCAACAGCTTGATTAGCCAACAAGTCAATAAGTATTTTGTAGAATTTGGGTAGAACTTCCTGATGACACCCCATAGTGGAACATCTCTATCTTAGACATCAAAATACCCTTCTTGAATATGGACTCTCAGAACAATTAGCACATCAGTCTCTGTTGTATAAATGTAGGTGACCCCTAACTTGCAGTTAAGAGAGGTGACCTCTTTACTATTGTGTAGTGTTTGTTTGGTTGATAGTCAACAGTCTTTTGGGGGGAAATATAAAAAATGGATGGAGAGCTCTAGTCTTGCAAGCAACATTTTAACAGGTGCGGTTGACTCTACCTTTTCTATATGGTTGGCAATGTGCACATTTTAACCACTAATTAATTATCTTTCAGGATTGCATGGAGGAGCATGGAGACAGCAGCACAGCATAACCACATTATTAAGGACAGGTTGTGGAGAAGGATTTCTTCCAAGCTCCAGGATAGGAGAATGAAAGAGCTCTCTGTGGAGGAATCATTTTTACATTGATAATAAAGTGATAGCAATTTGCCCCTGATGACCTTCTTTGTGTAAACTTCCTAATAGTTCCCACAGCTGCTAATCAGTTTGTGGTCGCAAAGTGCTCATCACAAAGAGCTGTTTATGTGAAGTAGTGCTCCCAGCTGAGCAGCTCTCTACTCAGCCAATATTATTTCCATGATCACCTAGCAGTTTTTCAAGCCACCACAATTCTTTCAGCCTCTTCCCCCCCCCCCGTTTAGTTTATATCCCACTTTTCACTCAAAATTAAAACAATCAAAAATATATTGTAAAATTAAAAGCAAACAAATACAACTATTATATTAACAAAAGCCTGGTGAAACAAAGGTACTGAGTATTTTAAGATTCAGATGAGTGGTTACTCAACATATCTCCCAAGGGGTTTTATTCCTTTCTTCTAATACAGAAGAATATTTGGTAGATAAGGGGGTCTCTTGACAATGGCGCACCAAGAGATTGTCAAGAGTTTGGACAAGCATTTGTTCACAATAATATAAGGTCTCCTGCTCAAGCAGGAGGTTGGACTAGAAGACCTCCAAGGTCCCTTCCAACTCTGTTAATCTGTTACACCTTCTGAAACCTTCAGAAGGGCTTGTCCTTCACATATTTATATTTAGACACTTTTGCAAATAGTTGAAGATTTTAAATTGATCATCTTCCAGATGATAAATTCATAATAAGGATAACTATTTCAATTGGTTGAGTGAGATGAATAAAAAATTTCAACCACTGGTGTCTGCTTTAATTCATCCCTGTATTAGGGATGAGTTTGGGCACAGACTGTCAGAAACTTGCTACCTAAAAGAGATCCAAGGAGGAGAATTGGAGCCATTGTTGTTTCCTAGCATGTGGGTGGCCTAAGCTTGGAGTAGCAGGTTCAAGCTTCATAAAGGTAGAAGTGTTACTTTCTTTTGAAGAGGCAATTGGACATGCCATAAAAATCTGCCTTGGTTCCCATGAATCAGCTTGCTGCTTCAGAAGAGATGGAGAATATTAATAAAGATACAACTGCCAGTGAACATTTGTAGGTTGACTGGTGGCAGAGGACCGTTTTGTTTTTGCCTCAGCAATAAAATGCTTGGCCTATGCCTCCCCCTAGAAATCCTCTGGCATTCATCTGGGAATCCTTTTATGGCCTGCACATTTGAGGTAGACATCACCTGTTAAAAGAAGGTGAATGCTGGAGAGCTCTAAAGAGGAGTGAGATAATGTGGCTTTCTCCATTCCTGCAAAATGCTCTCCTCCCATCAGAAAACAGGGCACCATTTCAGCCCAATGGGATGAGGCGATCTCCCATATGAGAACTGGTGAGCCTCACAATCTCAAGGGTCCCGTTTATAGAGATGTACCCACACCCTGGGGTCTCTAGAGCTGTTTCTGCTCCGATTTCTCGCCAGACCATTTAAAGGGATTTTCATCTGATTACATGCTCCCACAACTGGAGTACATTTAGGACTGAAAAACAACTGCCCAAATGGGCAATGGAGAAACAATGAACTTCCTAGTCAGAAGAGCCTGTATTTTGGTTCAAATGAGCCTGAAATCATAGATAAGGCTTGTTAACATCACCAGCTGCAACAATATTAGTATGCTTCTCATAACCAGCCCTCTTTCCCTGTTTTCAATGAAACAAGTGGAGTAATTTTGGACACAGATATGGTGATGTCTCTTGATACAGAGCAATGCTCTTTCACACCCTCCCTGCAATGTCCCCATTCATTGTTATTCTCCAGCAGCGAACAGAACTTGGATTGAACAAGGGACCCATCTGCAGACAGAAAAGAAAGAGAGTCTCTCTTCATATTACTCTGTAATGTAATAAAAGGAGTCTTTCAGATTCCTCCACGGAGGAACAAAAGAAGGAAGGAATGGGAAGCCAGAGGAAAGGAATGGGAGGGGGGAAATTTGCAAACTTAGATTCAGTGGAGGTTCCCGAGGGGAAGATATCTTAAAAAGCCTTGAAATGGGTGATAACTTATTAGCACTGAAATCGTGTAAACCTTTTCCCACTGTGTGGGTCCCAATACAGCAAGATTGTCAATTGACTGAAAAATTTGTAGATGACTGATTTAAAGCTCATCAGTACTTTTGAAAAAAGATACATTACTAAAGTATCTGGGGCCTTTTTCAAACCCAGAAATAAGTGAGGGAAATTGCAAACTAATACTACTTTTGGCTTAATAGGAAATAATATCTTTAATTTATGTTGTATTATGGGTGTTCTGAATACTCCAAATTTGTTGTTATATTAATAATATTTTAATGAATAGCAAAGCAATAATATTATTTCCATGTTGCACATGTGGAAAATGAGGTTCCTAAAATTATGGTTTGAATTTAATGTTTGTGGCAGAGATGTGATGCCACTTATTGGCTCTTTTACGCATGATCTGAGTATATGATTTCTCAGAAATCATATTGAATTAAATGGGATTCTGTTCCATGTATATTAGGAGTGCCATAGTTCTAAATATAATTGCTTACCAGATCCTTTATAATTATGACTAAAATCTGTTATCTTTTATGACATTGTGTGTACATATTTGACACCCTAGATTGTATCTGTGGTGGGTTTCTACCAGTTCGCCCCGGTTCAGGCGAATCAGTAGTGATGGTGGTGGGAGGCTACGCCCACCCACCCGGACGTCATCATGGATGCTCTGCGCATGGAAGCAGAAGTGCTGTGCACAAGCGCTCCCAATTCCAAACCAGTAGCAAAGGTAAGTGGAATCCACTACTGGATTGTATGTATGTATGCGCTTGATATTCATCCTGAAGAAGAGTTTGGTCTTAACTAAAAGGCTACACATTACATGACATAATAAATTACCTGGGAAAGATGCAAGAAGAGGAGTCCTTCCATCCTCCTGCCCACTCCACTGGCAATTTTGGCCAGATTGAGATTGCTAGCAGCAATGGAAACAATGCAACAGATTGTCATACTGTTAACAAAAAGCCTGTTTGGTGTAATGGTTAAGGCACTGGGCTCAAAACTCTGAAACCATGCATTCTAATTCTGTTTTAGGCATAAAGCCAACTGAGTGACTTTGAGCCAGTCAATCTCTCTTATAGCCCTAGGAAGAAGGCAATGGCAAACCACTTCTAAAAGCATACCTCTAAAACTGCAAGGACTACCAAGCAGCTGCTGTGAGTCAACAACCACTTAAAGGCACCTAAATCAACCAACCAACCAACCAACCAATCATCTGTCCCAGGGGCTGCAAGCCCCCGTGCGTGCAAAAGAAGGAAAGAGCAGCAGCTATGAAAGACTTACCTGTGCTCATGCTGTTCTGAGCTAGGATTATAAACAAGGCAAAGGCACAGTTTATAGCCCATCATTCTTTGCTCAGAATAGACATAGAATTAGAAAAAAGTTATAGAAAGGAATCTGTGGTGCTTATCTTTCTTTTTTTCTTAAATGGTCCTGAGCTGATAATTATATCCTTGGCTTGTGGCTGCTACCTGGCCACTTGTCAAAGAAGTTACTGCCTTACTGCTGAGTTGCAGAATACACTGTGAGCTTTCCTGAGTCTGTTGTTAAAAGTCCCTGGCAGTTTTCATAAAAGTTTGACATCTTCAGACTGGCCATAGTCCAAATTGGATAATGATATTTTGCCCATCAGAACACTCTAGGCTGGATATCTTTTGCTTTGCTTCTTATCTTGTAAGGAGATTTGGTATAGAACTGTTGAGCAGAATGAGTTGGACAATGGACATTTAGTTTTGATATAAAGGGACTGCTGAGTAATATAACCTGCTTTCTGGAGAGGTGAGTTCTCTTCCCATTTGCTGCCCAAGACCAGTGGGGAAATCCATTTTTTTACTACCGGTTCTATGGGTGTGGCTTGGTGGGCGTGGTGTGGCTTGGTGGGCGTGGCTTGGTGGGCATGGCAGGGGAAGGATACTGCAGAATCTCCATTCTCACCCCACTCCAGGGGAAGGATATTGCAAAATCCCCATTCCCTCCCCACTCCTGGGGGAAGGATATTGCAAAATCTCCATTCCCACCCCACTCTGGGGCCAGCCAGAGGTGGTATTTGCCGGTTCTCCGAACTGCTCAAAATTTCTGTTACCAGTTCTCCAGAACCTGTCAGAACCTGCTGGATTTCACCCCTGCACAAGACCCTGCTGATTATCCAGGGGGAATCTTCACTACCCTTAGCAGCTGCCACAGATGCCTTTTCTGGGAAAGATCAGTTTGCTGATCCAAGAGGATCCGCATTTAATTGACTGAACTCTTCATACTTCTGGATTGGAAGTCAGATCATACTTTAAATATATCTAGCAATCAAATTATATTTTTGTCCTTATAAAGTTGAGTGCAAGTCTTCACTTATTTTTAATTGTTTGCAAGTTTCTCTAGGAACACTTCCTGATTGAAGAATAGAGTAAAACTTAAAATAAATTTGCTCAGACACATTCATTTTCTGGTAACTGACACAAAGGCTTAAAAGACTAGCCAGATTAAGTATATATTACTTAGGTGGCAACATACATTACCTCCCCCTGTCTAGCCTCTCCTAAATGAGTTGAACTCATTCATATCATCTCAACCAGCTCCAGGGCTGACCTAAATTCTGATCCTCCTTAGTACACAACCACAGTCCACACATTTTCTCATTCTGTACTTTGTTCTGAAGTGTCTTTCTCTTGCTCACTATATGAAGCCTTGATAATAATCCCTGCCCAATGGACTCATCAATGAGAGGGTTAGAGTGAGGTTATGTATTTTGTTTGCCTTTTTCATTTTTTTTTCATCCTCTCTGTCTCTACTACCACATTAATCTTTGTTCCTATATCATTGGTCTTCATTACTGGGGCAAAAAAATAAAAATTAAAAAAATCATTATAAGTAAAATGACACTTTAGTAAAGGACAAGAGACAGAGTTTCTCAGAAAATGAGGCTATTGTTTACCAGAAACTACTGTCAGGTTACTTGGTTGGCAAATCCAGGGTGGACTTACATGCTTTCTTGCATGGCATTTGGGGAAGGAGGAGAGGTTACAGAGGTCAAAATTCTTTCTTTCTTCTTAAATATTCCAGACACATGGAACATTTTTATGGAATGTATGGAACCTATATTCTAGATGCAAAACCATGCAAATAATCAAGTCTCTGACTTTATCTGGTACAACTTAGCAAACTAAAGAATGTAAGATCCAAGTTTCAAAACCATATCCTCTTAGCAAGGTTGAGTCCCACTGGAGAAATGATGGTGCTAGCTATGAAATAGAAGAGAGCAGGGCAACATTTTAGCAGCTGGGGCAACACCTTCATTTTTACAATTTGTGTTCACCTGCAAGAGCTGCAAGGATATGGCTGGTAATGAGATGATGTGCCATGAATAATGAGATTCTTTTAAAAATCATTATGGTTTTCAGGGATTTAATACCTTCATTTTATCTCTTATTTTTAGCTCATAGGAAAAAAGACCCCGCAGATAAAACTATGCCACTTTTCTGTTTGAATTTTGATGACATGAACTGTGGGAGCAAAAAAGCCACAATATAGATTCTATCGCTGGCTGTATGTCACCCATCTCTAAACTAAAATGCCATTGAGCCATGGCCCTGCTATTTGCGAAACAAGGCACTGGAATTGCCTTGTGACCTACCTTCCCAACAATATTACAGAAATCCACTAGATCTAATTCTGGGGTAGGGCGAATCAGGTATTTGAATCTTTCTTGACTTTAGGATGCAAGAGGTGCTGCAGACCATGGTGTCGATGTGCACAGGCACTGTGCTTCTTAAAAGTGTCCAAAAGGGTTCATCCTCTTTCTGTGGAAACTTTGACCTATATGCAAACATTCAGGCTGAGAGATCTAAAGAAATCTTAGCTGCAGGCCTGAATTATTGTCAATCAGCCTTGACCCAGGTAGAGTGGGCCTCATGGGAGGACAGGTACTGCTTTTCTGTATGATACAGTTTTCTAATTCACAATTTGTTTATGTACTGTCTGGTCTCTTGAGGAATTATATAACTGTCCTCTTTCCTCTGTGTTTGCATGATATAGTAGACGTTGGAGTTGGGAGATAAATCCAATGAATCACAAATGTCTTTTTCTAAACCAGCTGACACAACTGTTGTTGTTGTTAGTGTTGAAGTTGTGTCCGACCCATCACGACCCCATGGACAACGTTCCTCCAACTGACCCCTTTCTAAATTGTTTATTTTCTTTTTCTTTCTTTATTCTCTTTCCACTAGAGAGCTTCTCTCCTAACCACAATGCCATGTTTTAAGTCATTTATGATTCTTTTCAGATGATAATTTGCAAGTTTAAAACGAAGTTTATTCATGACAACAGAATGCTTTAAAAATGATGGTAGTCAAGCAGAAGTAAGTGAGAATGAAAAGAAGTGCAAAGGGACTTGAAGAATCCCAAAAATTAACTCCATGCCTACTGTTTATTTTCAACATAGATAGCATAGAAAGGTCATTTCTCCCTGGCTAAACACAATATAATAGAGCCCATTATTGATCTCATTGCCATCTAAGTACAGGATGCAAACAAACAGAAAACAATAATACAAATAGGTTGTATTTCACAATTATTCAATAGATTGATTGGCGTACATTTTAATTCTCATCTTGCAAACTGCTCTGAGCATTTGGGAAAGCTGGATAAAACACTGCAAATACTAAATAAGCCTGCAATGCTACATGGGCATACCATGTTGAGCACAATGAAACTTATTCCAAAGCAGGAACAGTATTCTGTTCTGAATAAATAATTAGATATCTACTAGTATAAGTATTATTCAAATTCTCTATTACTGTGTCACTTGGCTTGTTTAAAAGTGAAGAGCTTTCCCTGTTTATAATTTGCAACATTAATTTTTTGGACCAAGGAACTAATACAGAGAAATGTATTAAATGTATTAGACTTTTTCTAAACCTTTCCTGTCACTTGTCCTAAAATGTCTTGAATGACGCACTAACCCATTGCTTCATTCCTTCCCTAAATAAATAAGCAACCTTGATTGGCTTTTCCCCATTCAAGTTTCCCTTTAGGTTCCATAGTAACAGCTTTATTTTGCCATTTTGTCTTGCTGTTAACCAGGTATAGACTCCATCCAGGGGATGCCAATGTAGACGACTACGAGTACACGGGCAGCAATTCTTCTTTGTGTCTCTGTTCACCTATAGCAGTGATGATTAACCTTTTTGCCATCATGTGCCAGCAGCGGTGGGGGGGGAGGTCACACACGCGCATGTCCACATCCATAATTCTATGCACCCTACTCCTGTGGATGTGCGCGCAATCCCCCCGCTCCTGGCACGTGATGGCCCGGTAGGCCTGTTTTTTTCTCTCCCCAAGCTCCAGACCCTTTCTAGGAGTCTGGGGAGGGCAAAAATGGCTTTCCCCAGCGCCCTGGAGGCCCTCTGGAGGCAGGAAACAGCCTATTTCCCTACTTCTGGGGGCCCCAGAAGGCCCAAAAATCAGCTGGCCAGCACACACATGCGCACCAGAGCTGAGCTTGCATGCCCACCAGTAGGGCTACACGTGCCAGCTGTGGCACACGTGCCATAGGTTCGCCATCAAGGACCTATAGCAATCCTTGGCAACCTTATGTGCAGCTTTCAGCTCCCAAGATTTCTTCCTATTTTTCTTCTCCAGCAAGACAAATAATCCAATAGGGATGAGGAGGTTCTCAGCAGGAGGTGGCATGCTGAACATCCAGTCCTAAACTTTACCAACCTGATAATTGCCCCTGATAGTTAATAAAAAGCAATTCTAGCCCACTTGAAAAGCTTGAATCTCTGGAAAGCATTCACAGGATTGCAGCCTTGGGCCATATGCAAAGAACATGCTTGCCAAACAAGGTAAAAAAAAATCAATAATGATGCTGTTATAACTGTCAAAATGCAGTTAGCATCTAAGTGGAAATTGAACAACTCATCAATCAAAAACTGGATTAAGAAACTACAGAATATTCTGACTTTCCTCCAAGCAAAGGTTCAGCACTGTTTAATCTCACTGATGGAACGAAGAGTTAAAACATGTTTAAAATCTCTCCTATTAAAATCAACAGGTAATGAAAGAGACAAAATTAAAATGGAATGTACATTTATTAACATTAATAGGCATTAATATGTTGGTTGGATTTAATGGTTAAGCTGCGGGGCTAAAAATGTGCATTGCAGTCTCCCCTTAGGCATTTTCTCATTTTCTCTCAGTCCATTCTGATTTACAGAGTTTTTGTTGTGTGAAAAATAAAAGATGAGTGCATTACAGGAAGTCCTCGATTTACAGCCATTCACTTAGTGACCATTCAAACTTACAACACTTAAAAAATGACTTATGACCGTGTTTACAACCGTTGTGACTCATATTGATGATGGTTGCAGTGTCCAGAGGTCATGTGATCACCTTTTGCAACCTTCTGACAAGCAAAATCATGCTTAACAACCATGTCACTAACTTAACAATACAGTGATTCACTTAACAACTGTGACAAGGAAGATCGCACAATGGAGCAAAACTCACTTAACAGTCTTGCTTAGCAACAGAAATTTTGGGCTCATATGTAGAGGACTACCTGTATATATGCCACTTTGAGTTGTATACAATAAAGACAGGACATAAATCTAGCCATAGTAATAATGAAATGCGTAGGTAGCAAGAAGAAAGAAGGAAAGACAATCAACTTTCTGTACATTTTCAGTAGAGACAAAAGAAGCATACCTTCTGCTTATCAGAAACCTGAGGGTTGGGGTTTTTTTAAACACTGAATGTGGGAGAAAGAAAAAATTATAGTCTCTCTCCCCAAATGAAACTGAAATATAAATGCCAAAGGACAGCATAATAACGTATTCATATATATTGCAATATCATCTGGGCCACATACCAACAGTATGAACCAGGAGTGAATTCTTGGGAAAATATGCTATTTTCAAAGGCTATAGGCAGAAATAAAAGCCAAGCTGATTCAAAATTAAACTGGAAACCAATTAAATTGGGGTTTTGGTTTTACTGTAATGCTGTAGTGCATGATAAAGGGTAAAACTGCAATTAAGCACAAACTTGCAAATGAAAAAACTTTGAAATAAACCAGTACATGTCCTTCAACTATAATAATTATAACCTACTATTTGCACTATAGTGGGGCAGTAAAGGCAATTCAGCTCATACATGTCTACCCATTATAAAAATTGTGCTATCTTTGTTGGCAGCCTGAATAGGCCACCAAGGCTAAACTGTCTTCTCATTTATCTGGGGATGCATCCATTTGAGGCAATAACACAGCTGGTTTCTGTAATATAATCATGTTATGTATCTTTTCCCTTTCAGCCTCTGCAATTGGATTGCACATGTTGTAGATTGCTGGGTGCCATTTCCAAAATATAGACTACAGTATAGTCATCACGTTAACAGTGAACTTCATTAAATGACATTATTTTTTCTCGATTGTGATCGTCCACCCTGTGGATCTATATTAGACTTCAAATGACTGTTTGCTTTGATTCAGCTTTTCCCGTCTATTCTAGCCAAATGAATTCTCCAGAAAGGTGGTAGTAGACACATAGGCATACAAAGCTACCTTCTCTGGTGTTAGACTAGATGGCAACACTTTTCCAGAGTGCTGGACAGAAATTAATTTCAACCTAGCTACTGATCTCCTTTTAACTGGAAGAAAGCCAAGGGTTGAAGTGGGAACCGCCTATACATGAGGTTTGTATTCTGCCACTGAATGATGGCTCTTCATCATGGGATAGATGGGAGAGACATGTTGTGGCCTGCCAGCGGCTAGCAAAACTGGCAGCAGAGTTGGACAATGAGGAGGATGGGAAGGAACTTGGGCCAATCCTAGGGGCTGGGAAAAGCTCAGACGAGGGCTCTGCATCGGAGACAGAAAGGGGGCCAAGGCCATCTGATAGTTATATGCAGCCTCCGGAGACTGACAGCCGCGAGGCAGAAGAACAACAGGAGCCTGTTCCCAATGTGCGCATGTGCAGAGCTGCCAGACAACAAGAACAATTAAGAAAACAGGGTCGACTTGGGAGTAAGGCTTGGAGATGATCGGCCCCTCCCATAAAACATAAAAGAAGAGCAACCTGGGTGTGAGCTTTTGCAGGAAGCAATTAGTTCATCTGGCCGATTCATAATTGGAAAATTCTGTTTGTGACTCTGTGCCAAATTTGGCCTTGCCCTGCGTCTGGAAATTAGCTCTCTGGCATGTTCCATGTGAGATAGGTGGGTGTTGATAACCTTCCTCTGAAAGACTGTTTATCAAGCCTTGTGGACTGTAAATGAAAGTAATTTACAGTCGTATAAATAACAGAGGTTTTGTGTGACTAAGATTGTGCTTTATACTTTCTAAGGAAGCCTAGGTCAGAACAAGACAGCATCACCACCAAATAGTTTTGTAACTGGCTGACAAATCACACTCAACGTGTGCTCCTCAATGGAACTACATCCACATGGAAGGAAGCAGTGGGGTACCCCAAGTTTCCATTTTAGGCCCAGTACTCTTCAATATCTTTATAAAAGATTTATATGAGTGAATAGAAGAGGGATTTATCAAATTTGCATATGAGAGTAAACTAGCAGGAATAGCCAACACTCCAGAACAGCGGTCACCAACTGGTGGGCCATGGACCACTGGTGGTCCGTGAGAAAATGTTGGTGGTCCACAGAAAAAATATTTGCATTTTTTCTATTGCACTAAATCAGGGGTCCTCAAACTACGGCCCCGGGCCAGATATGTGCAATTAATGTTTGTGTTGCTGCAGAGAGTCTCCCCCTGCGGGGCTTTTTTGTGCAGGTTGGAAGGGGGCAGAAATTCTGACTTGGGGTCTTCTTTCTCCTGGTGTGGGGCTTTGGGTGAAGGCTGGAGGGAAGCGCTGGTGGTGGCAAAGAGAAGAGGGCCTTGTTCCAGTGAGACTGAATCATGGCCTGGAACTGGCTGACCAGCCAACTGAACCTCAAGGTAACTGGCCTTGCACTCCCGCAAGTCTTCCCTCTGCTTGGAAAGCCTATTCTCATAGTCCTCAGTGAGATGCTTCTGCTGAACCTCCTTCTTGGTCAGATCCAATTTGAACTGAGCTGTTTTGCCAACTCTTTCTCGTGGTGGCTGCTTAGCTCCAACAACTGCTTCCTGTTGGGGTCCTAAGGAGCCTGGGTGGGCAGGTGAGGAGTGGCTGGGAGGGGGAAGGGCAAGTAGACGCTGTCGAGGCACCCCTCGACGTGAGTGACATTGAGTTGGCCCGCCCACCCAGTCACATGACCTCCTAGCCACACCCACCCAGCCAGTCATTAGGCAGATCACATTAGTGGTCTGCAGGATTTAAAATTATGAATTTAGTGGTCCCTGAGGTCTGAAAGGTTGGGGAATCTTGCTCCAGAAGATAAGCTGGTAAAAACTGGCTCAATAGCAGTTGGAGTGCTAGTAGACAATCACGTAGATATAAACCAGCAGTGTGGGGCAGCAGCCAAAAAAGCCAATGCAATCCTAGGTTAGCAGAGGGATAGAATCAAGATCACATGAAGTATTAGTACCATGTTATAAAGCCTTAGTAAGACCACATTTAGAATACTAAATCCAGTTTTGGTCATCATATTATAAAAAATAGACTCAAAAAAGTACAGAAAAGAGTAACAAAGATGATTAGGGGGCTGGAGACTAAAACATATGAAGAATAGTTGCAGAAATTGGGTTGTCTAGTCTAGTGAAAAGAAGGATTAGGAGTAACATGATAGCAGTGTTCTAATATTTGAGGGATTGCCACAAAGAAGAGGGAGTCAACCTATTTTCCAAAACAACAGAAGGCAAGACAAGAAATACTGGATGGAAACTAATCAAGGAGAGAAGCAACCTAGAACTAAGGATAAATTTCCTAACAGTGAGAACAATTAACCACTGGAACAACTTGCCTTCAGAAGTTGAGGGTGCTCCATCACTGGAGACTGAATAGCCACTTCTCTGGAATAGTCTCCTGCTTGAGCAAGGATTGGACTAGAAGACCTCCAAGGTCCCTTCCAACTCTGTTATTTTGTTCTGTCTGTTCTGTTCAATTTATTCTTAGATAGTGATCAAATAATTGCTTCAAAGTGCAGGTTAGGTTTGTTTGTATGTTCAGGCAATACAACTGCACTTTTGAGTCCCATTTTATATGATTCTTTGAATATATTCTGATATATTGTTTTTGACAGCTAAGGTAGCATTTTTCTGAACTCACTAATTTAGTAACTTTTGTTGCTTAAAGGCTCCATCCTCAGAGTTTCATTGGCTAAGTTGCTCTGAGACTAAGCTGCTCAATGTTTGAATAATTGATGGAGATGTTAACTTAATTTAAGTAGACAGTTATGTTACTATTTGAAAACCCTGAAATACAGAGATATGATTCTTTTTAAAAGCATTCTCTTTCAAACCCAATGATTTGGGTTGAGATGATATGCCAAGCTCTGGTTAAGGTAAAGCAATCCAAAATAAATCATGATTATAAACTTTGGTTAAACTGTTTCATTTTAATACAATCTGACCCATGATCTGGGCTCAAATGACAAAGCAGAATATGGACAATTGTGATATAATTTAGTGCTGTGAAAATCCTGTCATAGCCTTTACAACAAATGCTCCAGGCCCTTGTGCATATAAATTGCAAACGTCATAGGAATATAGATTAGAGGTAATCATATGCTTTGCATGATAGTCTCTTTCTCTGCCTATTTCATATTCCCCTGTGGCAGATCATATGCAGCCAACTGGAATGCAACCAAATACAATAACCCATCGTGCTATGAAAAATCTATTTTTACTTTGTATATGATTGCTGGTGAATTATGTTTGGCTCAAGAAGTTACAAATTTATAACACTATGTTATACAAACTTATCCACTATCTTCAATGTGCAAGTTGAGTCCAACTACACATTGTATAAAAATAGCCCCCTTACATACAGGTTATTGATATCCATGTTTTCAAACACTACATATGTCAGCCACAGAAATAGTTTCTAGAACTTCAGCTGGCAGGCTACTTCACTTCAAGAAGTGGGTGCTACAGTTCTGCCTCGTCCTGGCCTCTGTAGCCATTGTAGGGATTCATTGCAACAGACTGGAGGGTCAAGGAAGAGAAATTGGAACAGATTAGCACTGGGGTTCTTTTATAAAGTAGTGATGTATGGCTGCCAGCAACAGTTAAACTCTTCCCTTACGTGGAGAGAAAGGGGAATGAGAATCAATTAACATGATGTGGGTGCTATTTTGTGGACTGCCTTCCCTCCTCAGGCAGACATCTGTAATCTTTCAGTGAGTCAAGTTATCTATGGTCCTTTTCTTTTGATTAGACAAGAACACAGAACTGTTTATGTACATTGGAACATGGGGGCAGCATTACCAATGGCATTAATGTTACAAATGGCCAGGCTATCCTATCTGAGAATCCTTTCACAGTAATATGTTTTCCCAATACCATTTTTTTTCTTCTCAGATCTTTCTTTATCTCTGACTAATTTCCCTCACCCACCAACCCTTTGCAGGATTTCCATTCTGAGATCTGTGATTTGATATAGTGGAAACTCTGGCCACCTTCACCACATTTTTGTGATAGAATGTAGAGATTTTCATCATAAGATACAGAAGATTTTCAACAACTATGCAATCAATAAAATACAATTGATCTGTTTCCCTGATCTACTCAATATCAGAAGTGAAAAATGTGGATAATTGTATCACTATTTAATCTGGAATTTGGTCTAATCAGAATTGCACAGTCTTGATCGAAAAGATAACACAATTCTATTAGAATTTCTAATAAACATCATTTATTTTTTATTATTTTATTATTTTAATTATTACATTTATATACCGCTCTGCTCATGAAGGACTCAGGGCGGTGTACAATCAAACAATAAAATACATATAATACAAATATTTAAAGATTGTTTAAGATACAATTAAATAATTTGGTCCTGAAACAAAATATAAAAACCCCAATTTATAAGATTAAAATTTAAGAATTTAAAAGTAGTTTTAAAAGAGGTTAGTCCAGGCCAGCCTGCTGGAATAGAAACGTTTTGAGGGCACGGCGGAAGGCACAAAGATCCAGGGTTGTCCGTATCTCCGGGGGGAGCTTGTTCCATATGGTGGGTGCCCCCACAGAGAAGGCTCTCCCCCTGGGGGCCACCAGTTGACACTGCTTGATCGATGGCACCCTGAGAAGCCCCTCTCTATGGGAGCATACTGGTCAGTGAGAGGCTACTGGTGGCAGAAAGCGGTCTCGTTGATACCCCGGTCCTAAGCCATGGAGCGCTCTAAAGGTGATAATCAAAACCTTGAAGCGCACCCGGAAGAACACAGGGAGCCAGTGCAGCTCGCGCAGGAGGGGTGTCACATGGGAGTGACACGTCGCTTCCATAATGACCCGCGCGGCCACCTTCTGGACCAATTGGAGCCTCCGGGTGCTTCTCAAGGGGAGCCCCATGTAGAGAGCATTGCAGTAGTCCAGGCGGGAAGTGACGAGGGCATGAGTGACTGTATTTAATGAGTCCCAATTCAGAAAGGGATGCAACTGGCGTATCAGGCGAACCTGATAAAAAGCCCTCCTAGCCACAGCTGTCAGGTGCTCTTCTAAAGACAGTTGTGAGTCCAGGAGGACACCTAAGTTGCGAGCCCTCTCTGTGGGGGCCAATGACTCGCCCCCAATAGTCAGTGTTGGCATCAACTGACTATATCGGAATGTCGGAAACCACAGCCACTCGGTCTTGGATGGGTTGAGCTTGAGTCTATTCTTCCCCATCCAGATCCATACAGCCTCCAGGCACCGGGACATCACTTCAAGGGCATCATTGGGGTGGTCCGGGATGGAGATGTACAGCTGGGTGTCATCAGCGTACTGGTGGTACTTCACCCTGAAACCACAGATGATCTCACCTAGTGGTTTCACATAAATGTTGAACAGGAGGGGCGAGAGAACCGATCCCTGTGGTACCCCACATACAAGGGGCCTCGGGGTCAATCTCTGCCCCCCCTGTCAACACAGACTGCGACCGGTCAGAGAGAAAGGAGGAGAACCACTGCAACACGGTGCCCCCCACTCCCAACTCTTCCAGCCGGTGCAGCATGATACCATGGTTGATGGTATCAAAAGCCGCTGAGAGATCTAATAGGACCAGGACAGAGGAACAACCTCTTTCTCGAGCCCTCCAGAGATCATCGACCAATGTGACCAATGCCATTTCCATGTGTCCAGGCCTGAAGCCCGACTGGAATGGATCGAGATAAGCTGATTCATCCAGGTACTGAGGAAGTTGTCATGCTACCACACTCTCAACAACCTTCGCAACGAAGTGGAGGTTGGAGACTGGATGGTAATTTGCCAATACTGCCGGGTCCAGGGAAGGCTTCTCACCACCGCCTCTTTCAAGGCAGCAGGAAAACACCCACTCAGAGAAGCATTTATAATCCCCTGGAGCCAGCCTCGTGTAACCTCCCGAGAGGCCAGCACCAACCAGGAAGGACATGGGTCCAATAAACATGAGGTAGCATTCAATCTCCCCAGTATCCTATTATTGTGGCTCTGACCCCTGAGCCCATCGCATCGGAGGAAGAAGGCTCCGAACATGAAGGAGAGGAGCCAGCCAGGCCTCCTTCCCCCGGTCCCTCCACTCGGGCAATTCCTCAGCTGCCGGCCGAAGGAGAGGAGATTAGCCAGGAGCCAGGTGTCTCCGATCAGTCGGAAAGTGATGAGGAAAGTAGGCTGTGGCTGGACCCATGTCAGTGTCGGCGTGCTTAAAGATCCCAGCAAATGAGGAGGCGTGCCAGGGATTAGCTGAGTCACTGGACCACACCCCACAGGCTATATAAGGGAGTGGGGTGGCAGTTTGAATTCTGTGATGGACAAAGTTTCACTCTGGTTAGTTTCTTGGTGTCAAACCTCAGTCGGCTTCAAGGACTGGAATTTGGACTGTGTTGTTTCCCCAGCTGGTGTGTATGTGTTGGTTATCTGGTGATGGAATACCCCCCCCCCTTGTTTAGTAAAGAACTTGGCAGCCAGTTCCCATAGGGCTGCCCAAGCCTTGATAACGAAACCTCCGTGTGTGCCAGTCATTTAACCCTCGTCTGTCTGTGTAGGTTTGTGCTTGTGGGGGACGGGGACAGAACACCTATCCATGTTTTCAGGAGTCACAGAATCAAACTCTTCCCAAATGATATTCTCAAGACCTGCCTCCATCCTCCCTCCCGGGTCTACTATGTCAGAGTCCAGGTGTTCCCGAATCTGAGCGATTTTATCATACAGATATTGAACAAAATCCTCAGCTTTACCCTTCAAGGGGTCCTCCCATGCTTCCTGAAGGAGCAGGGAGCGGGTCACCCTAAACAGGGTGGCTGGGCGATTATCTGATGATGCAATAAGAGCAGAGAAATAGTTACATTTTGCCCCTTTTATCGCCACTAGGAAAGTCTTAATATGAGATCTTACCAGTGTTCGGTCAGATTCAGATCGGCTGGCCTTCCAACTGCTCTCCAGGCATCTTTTCCGATGCTTCATCTCCCTCAGCTCCTCAGTGTACCAAGAAGCCAAGTGAGATCGGCGTTGAGTCAGAGGCCGCAAAGGCAGACCCGATCCAAAGCTCCGCAGCCTCCCTTTCCCAGGCGGCCACCAGGTCTTCAGTCGAGTCGTGTGCCAGAGCCTCAGAAAATGGCCCAAGCTCCATCTGGAACCTATCTGGGTCTATCAGGCGCCTGGGGTGGAACCACCTTATCAGTTCCGCCTCCCTGCGGTGGGGTGTGGCGTTTTGAAGGTCAAAGTGAAGGAGGGAGTGATCCGACCATGACAAGGGCTCAATCGCTATATCCCCTATCTCAAGATCACTCAGCCACTGACCAGAGACAAAAACCAGGTCCAGTGTGTTTCCCTCCGTGTGAGTAGGGCCATGAACTAATTGGGTCAGGTCCATAGCCGTCATGGAAGCCATGAACTCCTGAGCCACCTCAGACGCCTCACCGACGGATGGTAGGTTGAAATCCCCCATGACTATAAGCCTAGGGGTATCAACCGCCACCGTGGCTATAATGTTGAGTAGCTCAGGCAGGGCCGCTGCCATGTAGTAGGGAGCGAGGTATGTAACCAGCAAGCCCATCTGCGCCCCATGACCCCACTTCACAAGGAGGGACTCACATCCGGCCGTCTGAGGAACAGTGGCCTCCTTTGGACCAAGACCTTCTTTAATGATAACTGCCACCCCTCCACCCCTCCCCTGTGACCTTGGCTGATGAAATGCCTGGAAACCAGGTGGGCACATCTCTATGAGGGGGACCCCTCCCTCCTGGCCCAACCAGGTTTCTGTAATACCTGCCAGGTCCGCTCCCCCCTCTTGAACAAGATCACAGATGAGGGGGGCTTTATTTACTACGGACCTGGCATTGCATAGCATCAGCCAAAGGTCCAGGGCCTGAGGGTCTGTGCAACCTGGGGAACGAGAAGAGCATTGGGGGCCAGAGTGTGCCACCGCTTGAAGACATCGAGTGCGCACTCCCATAACATGATATGGCCCCCTTCTCCCGTCATATCTGCCCCTCCCACCTATAGTATTGATGTAATGTCTATCAACAGCACAAGCTCTAACCTCCTCCTTGACCCCAGGTTTTGCATCTCCCCCACCGTGCTCTTCAGGCGGACTAAACCCCATCCCTCGTAGATTAACTCCTGAACCCACACAAACCATTCCCCTCCCGGGAGGTCCCTCAGCCTCTTTATTTACATTAGAAACCACCCTCCTCCCAGATCCCTTTAAAATAAAGTTTGAAAAACTATCTAAAAAACCCCAAAGCTTCTGGTTCTTAGCATACCATCTCTCGGGGTTCCAAAACCCGTCCTCAAGGGCAACCCTAGGTAACTGGGAGGGCCAAATCTGCGAGAGGGGGGAATCTCGCAGTGTGAGGAGTTCCGTTTTTGAATACATCGGAGGAGAGATAGAATTGGAAGAATTGGAAGAATTGGAAGAATTGGAAGAAATCATAGCTAGCAACATACAAGGGCCATTTTCATTATAAAACAGCCCCAAACTCATGGTGCTGGCAGAACATTGAAATTAATCCGGACACTTTAACAACTAATGATTGATTGATTGGGGGTTTGCAGATTGCTGTTGAATTTAGAGACCACATAGATAGATCTTTTCCTGTGTAATTACGGTATCCTCAATCTTATTGTTGTTGTGATAAAATCCATTCATCTTGCTGCCAGTCATCATCATCATCTTTTTCCTTTCATTTTTCCCAACATTATGGACTTCTCAAGGGAGCCACATCTTTGCATAATGGATTCGTGTCTACCTGAATAAAAGAAAATAGCTGCAAATATAGCCGTTGCTAAATCCACTTTAAATTAATAGGACCTGTTAGCTTCAGTTTTAATACCAACATCTCTCTGGATTAGAGCTAAACCATCCAATTTATCCAGTGAAATTATTAGTATATTATATAGCAAGCAGGGTGGAACTCCTGACAATATTCTTTAAGTGCTGGAAGATGGCGGTCCTTGTGCTGTCAGTATCACAGGTACCTGCCATGGACCAGACACACTGACTATTTCCCTTCAGAGGAACTGCATTATAAAGTAAGAACAGCACCACCTCTCTCAAGGTTTACAAGGGGCAGTTTCTATGGGTAGAGTATCAGCATTATGCTATCTTTCTTCAGCACTGAGCATCAATGGAAGATGGCTTTTTAGCAATATTTGCACATCATTTCTTATCTGAGAAAGAAGCTTGAAAAGTGGTTTATAAAATCTGCTTATAAAAGTTTCCAGATGGTTGGGTTCAGCATTGTAAATCTGCTTCAATTTCCACTGTATTATTTTCATTCTGCATTGCCTTACTATCTGAACTTTCAATTTTTTCACTGGATTTGCCTTCTTGGTTTCGTATTTTGATCCTGATTTCGTTTGATCAGTCTGTGAAAACTCCTGAGTTTGATTTTGGCCTTATTAGTGAATGTTATGATGTGATTTTGTCCCCTGGATTTCAGCTTTGGGAAAAGCAACACCTACAGCAATACTATGCCTATTAAGGATTGTCTATAAGTCTCTTGTGTTAGCATCAGCAGCCTGTGATCTCACCCAATGTGAATACAGTTTGAGAAATATTCCCTTGCTAGAGAGAACTACTTCCATTGTCATCACTTGGTCCCTATGCTACACCTCTTCAGGAACAGTCTTCATCAGAAGCTGACTCCAAACTCAAAGACTTAAAAACCTTAGAGGAGTGACAGCGGAGAGTTCAAGTTAGACAAGGAAGTGCCCAATGGGATAACAGGCCTCCATGTGCATAAAGGCTTAAAAGGAAGACTGCTATTTCATGTAGATACCAACGCTTAAAACCTGAGTGGGGCTTCAGAAGCTCTCATAATAAAAACTCTGTTTCCAGCATTATTGCTGGAGCAATATTTGTGAAAAGATGTTTGATTCTGCTCTCTACAGTATTCCTATCCATTCTTAGATCTTATTTTGGATTTCAGGAGCTTGACCCCTGAACTCTTTCCAAAATCCACTTTAATTCTGGCATTATTTGTTGCTTCAGCTTTTGACTGGAGCTTCCTGCTTGACCTGGCTGCTTTTGACTTTGCGCTCAATTCTCTGGGTGGTATTTTGACTGTTGCCTCATGATTTCTGCTTAAAGGCATGATGGTGAGAAAAGAGGATTTCCCTCCCCATTCCCACATAAGGCTGCTGGCACTTCTGCTTGGTGCACTGCCTTGCTCAACTCCTTTTCATCACCTGCCCTAATGCAACAATCTAACTTTAACGCCCAGTAGCAATATTACCAGCAGTCCTTTTCTTTGGTGCTTGGCAGGTGTCAAATGACCAGATCACACTGCCAGTGTTTTACCTAAATAAATAAGCCTAAAACAAAGAAACAATTTTTTCTATGAGCCTGCACAAAAGAAGCTACATTTGCCATGAACATTTGTGTATGATGTACACTATGTGAATAAAAACATAGCCCTCTCCCTCCTCTTAAACAGGTTACAATTTGTGAGGCTGCTGACACTTAAGGCATCCATGTCACAACTCCTGTTATCACTGGCAATCAATATGGCCCTCAACCTTTCTCTTGAATTCAGGAGCAATACACAAAGCTGATAGTATCACCCTTTCTCTCTTTCTACTCTCTTTGCTATTTCCACTGTGAGCGAGGTAAAACACAATACCACAGTTTCCTTTCTTAAAACCAACAGAAACATGAAATAGCAAGAAGTCTCTCGTTGAAAAGCTACACAAAAAGCAAACTTATCATTAAGGCCACATGTTAAAAGAAGCTCTGTGGCCGTGAATTAAAAACTTGGCTGTTTAAATCCCTCGACCTGGACTGATAATGGGGTTTTAAGGGTTAATTTTAAATTTAAATTTTTAGACTTCATTTTATATTGTGGCTTTGTTTTATTGTTGTGAGCCGCCCTGAGTCCATTGTGAGATAGGGCGGCATATAAACCAAATAAATAAATAAATAAATAAATAAACAAACAAACAAACAAACAAACTCTTTAAAAGTTTCCATGGAACCACCCACATCTTCATTTCATCCCACTGTTTATAGGAATTGCTGTGAGCAATTGACTGCTTGTATTAGCATTAGTTATACCTTTAATTATTGTTCTGATATCTACGTGGTAAAAGGCAGTTTGTTATGTTTAATAAGAGAACCTATAATGATACATCTAATCCCGCTACCTTATTGCTGTCTTCCCACCATGTGAACATGTGAAGAATCATGGTTCTTTTCAACAAGCCTACATCCCACAATTCCCTCTAATTTGACTTCAATGCAGAAGGTTTACCAGGTAGAAAAAACAATCAGTATAATTAAATGTAGATCCAGCCAACTGCACAGGACATTATAAAAATCAGTTTAGAAATAAAATAAATAAATCATTTCATCAAACTTCCTCACAATCACGTCAAATTCAGTTTAATAGTTTTTAAAATTATCCTAGCTAATAGGAGGAAATCCAGGCTCGACTGCCAATGCCATTGTAACTATACTATCAAGGATGGCCTTTAAAAAAAAATTATCTGAAGAGAAAGGGAATATTTCTCTTTATTACTGTGTTCTCTTTGGCAACCTTTGGTGACCTGCAACAAGGCTGTCTTGAAGAGACTTTGAAGTAGGCAGAACTACAGTATCTGGTTCTTGCTGAAGCCGTTGGTGACTACTCACTCTTCAGCAACAGTACCAATCTTCTGGAAAGATTAGATGACATTATTTCCCCATGAAACGATGAATCTATTGCCCTGGTATAAATCTCAGGGGTAGACAGACCCAAGAATTTTGCTACTTCAAAAGGTGGATAAGGTAGCATCCCATTCCAATTCTATATATGAAACTGAACTTCAACAGTATGACAGAGAATATATTTTGCCATGCTTGGCAATCTAGGCTTTGAAAAGCTGTAATTTATACCCTTCCTAGAGACATTTTTAAGTACATGTCTGTCATTTTTCTAGTCCATTATGGACTTCAACCACCTTCCTTATCCATGTAAAATAACACAGATGGATGGGTGCATTTTATATGCATTTAAAATCCCGACCTTCAGTATATGCTACTAAGAAACTGCACAATAGCATATAAGCATCATTCTGTATAGAAAACTAGATGAATGCAACAATTCCAATTTCCCTCACTAGCACATTGCAAATTCCATTGTTTACAACAACCCCTATGATAAAACTATAGACCCATAAGAATCCTGCTTAATTGAAGTAACATAAAGTCTTAGTTAATGAATAAATGAATGGTGGCACAAAAAGGGATTTAAATAAATTTTATCTGGTATTGTACATTACTATTGTTGTTATTTACTAAACATGGGTGCCTGCTTACTCTCAACTAGGTTAGAAACAATTACTAGGCAGAAATCACTTGTGACTAACCAAAGTTCCCAACTAAAACTATTGAAATGTATCATTAATTCTCTACATCCCAACTGGATAATAGTCCTTCCCTTTTATTGGCTACTGGGATAGGTCAATACTTATTGGTCCAGCCTAGAATAGGTAATTAAAAACAATATTTTTATCTCAAAAAAGCTGTGTCCTCCTTGAGACAAGGAGATACAGGTAGTTCTCATCTTATGACCACCACTGAAACCAGAATTTCCATTGCTAAGCAAGTTAGTTGTTAAGTGAGTTGTTCCTGATTTTACATTCTCTTTTATCACCATGATGTGAAGCAATTAAGTCAATTAAGCAATTAAGTGAAGCAATTGTTAAGTCAATCACATGGTCATTAAGCAAATCAGCTTCCCTCTTGACTTCACTTGTCAGAAGCCAGCTGGGGAAGTTGCAAATAGTGAACATATGACCTGTAACCATCATAAATACATGCCACTTGCCAAGCACCTGAATTTTAATCACTTGCCTGTGTGGGGATGCTGCAATGGTTATAGGTGTGTCATTATAAGTCACATTTTTCAATGCCATTGTAACTTTCAACCCTTGCTATATAATGGTTGTAAGTCAAGGGCAACCCTTACTGTACAGTTCCATCATAAAACTGTTGAGCTGGGCTTTCCCAAACATTATTTAAATGCTTTAAATAGAAATGAGATATATTAATGCCTTTTCATAATGCATAAAATGTCTGTGCAGCTTCTAACAGCTGCTTTGTAATTATTACAGCCTGCAAGTTATTATGTCTCTCACCTTTCCTTTTATATTCCCCTTCTCCTCCTAATCCTTGGTGCAATAATAGCTGTATGTTTATACAAAAGGACTGTGTGAAGCCACAGAGCTTTTCTTTGATAAGGTGCTTTGTGCAATTCTAAGTGCGGTGAGGTAGTCCTCTTCAGTGATGCCCTTTGGGTCACCTTGAGCCCAGCACTTCTTGTAGGGGACTGGAAGAGTTTTCTGGGCATGCATGGGGAATGTATAAAAGCCTCTGGCTAGAACTGCTGGAGGATGAGAGGCAATGTGAAATGAAACAGATTGTCCACTTAGCTTTTAAAAGCTGGGTGGTACATTGCTTCATAGACTAGCTTTGAAAGACTACCTAACATGAACCTTTATCAAAGCGAAACCCTCTTTTGACTCAGTGCACAGGACTTGCTTTCTCAGTGCTATATGCCATTCACACAACAAACAGAACTTTATGAAGTCTATGTTTATTACAATTATTATAATGTAATAATTATTACGGTATGTATACAACTATGCAAACAACATATCACAGCTGCCAGTTCTTTAGCTGGTGTTGGCCTTTATACACATTGAGTTCATTCCCGAGAACCTAGGATGTCAGAATGTATCAGTGTAATATATGTGGAGATTCAACTGGTGTGGCTTTTTTCACTTGACAAATGGAAATTTTTGTCAATGTGCACATTTCCAAAGTGCCATCTAATATTTTTTACTACGGCACCCAGTGTGCTGATAATCGCTGGGACTACCATCGCCATAATCTTTCAATTTCAATTTTCAGATCTTGATACTTTGTGATCTTTTTCAATTCTTTCTCTTCTCTTCTAGGGGCTGTCACAGAGAGAGCGGGGGGGTCAACATGTTTTCCAAAGCACCTGAAGGCCAGACATGGAATAATGGATGGAAACTGATCAAGGAGAGACTCAACCTAGAAATAAGGAGAAATTTTCTGAGAGTGAGAACAATCAACCAATGGGGCAGCTTTAGAAGTTGTGGGAGCTTCATCACTGGAGGCTTTCAAGAAGAGACTGGACTGCCATCTGTCAGAAATAGTGTAGGGTCTCCTGCTTGTGGGGGGGAGGGTTGGACTAGATGATCCCTTCCAACTCTGTTAATCTGTTAATCTATATCCTGGTATTGCCACATCAATTACCCATTTTCTTCTCAGCTACAGTTAAATCTGATGTGCTTTGAGGCAAGAGGTTATCAGCTTGTATTTGGAAATCCCACAATATTTTTACCTACTCATTTTTTTACTGCTTTTCAACTTTATGTTCACACCGACCTTTAATTACTAGCATACAATATTTTTTACAGATGTTCCAGTGAATCATTTTGGTGATTGTGTTATTGTTTGTAATCAGTTTGTGTAATCTTCTTGAATAAACTGAATATATAATCTATTATTTCTTTTGTATTTTTGCCCAATCTTTCAATCTTTTGACAATTTTTAAAAATCTGGTCTTGATTGTATCAGTTCAAATACTCTGCTCTTGAGAAAAAAAGTGACTTCTCATCTTCATCACAACAGGTATAAACAAGTTATTAAAAGTTAGTTTAGATACCAATAGTTATTTTCTTTTTCTTTGCTATATTCTTACTTTTCTTTCTTTCTATTTCTCTTCACTCTACACTTTCTGTTCTTTTAATTTGTATTAGTTTTTACTGTTGTAATTGTATTCTTTTATAAATTTTTTATTTAAAAAAATATCCAGCCTTTAGCCCGGTGGCTGAAAATTTGGGTGGCTCCCAAATTTCCCCAGATCCTGAGTTTGAAAAGGCTTTCTTACCTATTTCCTTCTTACTCTTTCATCCAGTCTTCCACGTTTTCTCTTGCATATGTTCATTAGCCAAGCCCCAACTAAACTGGGCACAAACCAGGCACAATTATTTTTGAACAGAGAACTGAAACAGAAACAAGTGTCATCAAAGAACACACGTTCCTGGGATTCTAGCTTGTTTACTTAGCTTGCCCATTCTGAAATTAAATACAATCATAAACAAACCACAATAAATCCATTTCATATGATGGTATAGCACTTAAGTCACAAACACTAAGGCATATCTGGGTTGAAAGGATTAGCAGGTGACATTGTTGCCAAGGGGATGTTGCCAAGGGGATGCCCAGTTGGGGGCTCCTTTCATGTAGCTCCTCCCACCGGCCAGTTCGCTCCCACAGAGAGGGCCTCCTCAGGGTGCCGTCAGCCAGACAATGTCGGCTGGCGACCCCCCGGGGGAGAGCCTTCTCTGTGGCGGCACCTACCCCATGGAATGATCTATCCCCAGAGATACGAGTGATCCCAGACCTCCGGACTTTTCATCGGGCCCTAAAAACCTACTTTTTTCAGTTAGCCGGGCTGGCCTGATCCTTTAATTGGTTTTAGTGTTTGATATTGATTTATTTTAATTGACATGTTTTAAATTTTGGGCCAAATTGTATTTAAATTATTTTAAAATGATTTTAACTTTTGTATTATATTTTTTACCTGGCTGTTCACCGCCCTTAGTCTGCTTGGAGAAGGGTGGTATAAAAGTTCAATAAATAAATAAATAAATAATAATAATAATAATAATAATAATAATAATAATAATGTACCTGGCAAGATTTTTACATGATAGCTATAGGCCTAACCTACCCTCACCCAAAATCTTAAATTTCATGGTGCTTAATGGATGCTGAAAAATATGAAAAAGAGCCTGTCTTTAAAATGTCTCCAAGGGTTGACTAGAAAAAGAGAGCAGGAGCAAAGAAAGCCTCTTAGATGCTGGCCATCTTCTATGTAAGATTGCTTGTACAAAATATTTTCCCTGCACCTCAAGGGAGCTCAGTTTTCTATAGGCATTTTGGCTCTTGAGAAGATGAAAAACTTTTCCCATGAGCTTGGCTGTGGCTGTTTCTGTGTAAAACAATCATTCAGAGCAAGACGCATGAACTGATAACCATGAAGACTTAGCAACAGGCTTCTTCCCCCCCCCCCCCCAAGGAACAGTTTGGGAGGCAAGAAGGGTCTGTTGACAGCCATCAAGTGAGGAACAATTTCACAAGTAGCTTTTATCTTCAATGGCTGACAGATTTTCACCTAGCTACAATTCCAAAATTGGAAGCTAAAAAATTCAACTCAAATCAAGAAACTATGAATAATTACTCTGTCACCAATTTCCCTGGCTGGCCTTTGGCAAGCTACTCACACTGCCTTTACGGAACTGATCTACGTTACCATAGCCTTTTCTAACCGACCTTCAGCTATGGCCCCTTCAGCTTTCACCTAATAAGTGTAAAGGCTGCTTTCTAAAGTTACGCTAAATATCGATATTACAGTAATGTTCCTTTCAAATAGATTTTTGATCAAAGTTCAAACTCACCCAAATAGTATTGCCACCTATCCACCTGGTGGTTTTGGGGTAGATTTTGGAAAACATTTGGAAATAAAAATGTATCTTTTACTCCTTTGGTATATGATACTTAAGGTTGATGTCAAGGAATTCTATGTTCTTTTTCTATCTCTGAGCCTTCGGATATTTGTAAATACTTGTTCAGGACTGCCAATACTTATAATTTACCATCAACTTGAATTCATTTTCCTGCTTCTACTGTAAAATGTAAGAGAAACAGCTAAAATGATTATATATTTAGATTGTGAATCAATTGACAATATAGTGAACGTAAGTGTATTGATTAACACCATAATTTATCTAACCATAATAAAAACATGTAATTTTCAATGAATATTTGATTGCTGCTTTTCTTTAAATCTTCTAACAAAATGCATTCATTTAGATTTACACTGTTATTTTAATTGTTAACTGCCCAGAGCAGTTGGGAATCAGGTAGCTTATAAATTGTATAAATTAAGATATAAATAAATACTTTGTTTCATTCAGTTGTATGAATGGAGGACCAAACAAAACAGAAAGAGGCAAGTTCTCCTTGGAGTAAATTTATTTGTAGTATTGGAAGACTGCATTGGGCCTTTCTATGAAGCTATTCCATTTACCAAAAATGCAAAGTTCTGTTCTGTGAGAGAAAGGGGCCATTTTAGATAATATTTTAAACTTGACTTTCTGAAGCCAAACATTTTCGTGTAATTAATTAGGTGGAATTATAGTCAATTATAGTGCTAGAGATAAAAAAAACATTTTAAGAACTCAAGAATTTTTTTTTTACTAAATAAAATGTAGTAAATAATTCCTCAAGAGTTTGTGTTTGTATATGTATATGTGTTTGTGTAGTATTCATGTATCAAACAATTCTGAGTGCTAACACCAGTTGTACATAATTTGCTCTAAGCTTGTTTTCTTGGTGATGACACATAATAAGTTACCTTCATAATTTGAAATGAAGATTCTTCAGATTTTGGTTATTTTGGCAATAACCTTGTGGAGGTTACCATTTTGCCATGCCCAAAGAGGAAAGAAGCTGTGTTGAAAAATCTTCCTGTTCAAAGTAAGACTGAAATAGACATTTTGCTCTCTGCAACCAAAATTTTCCAAAAGTAGATGGAAAATGTTGTAGATGTTGAAACACATGCTTCATGGACAATTGATGTCAGGAAATAGCCAGACCAGCACCAGTTTTCCATAAGCTGTGCCTACATTGGATTCTTCCTTCCAATGAACATCAGCATTATATCATAAGTGATATTATTTAGCAAGGCTGGAGTGTTTTGTGCCATAAGTAGTACCACTGGCAGTATATCTTTTTCTCCTGTGAGTTTATTCATTTTGTAATTTTTCACCTGTAGTGCTTCCCAGTGAGATGCCACACTTTTCTCTAAAGGAGGGGAAGGAACAGAGAGTATCTTCGAAGCAAAATAGAGAATTTGAATTTTCTTCTGAGCCTATGAAAGAAGGTGCCCTATTAGGCTCTCTCTAGCCATTAATTTTCTCTGTGTGAGAAAATCACTATGTGATACATATCTTCCATCTCATGATCTTGATTCAATCAAGCTTCTTCCTCTTTTTTCTTGTCATACTCAGTAGTCAGCATCGACGGATAGTGCCAGAAAAGGATTGGAGGGAGAAAAGAGGCATGTACATTTGCAATTACAGGAAACAATCATAGCACATTCTTCATGCCCCTGAATAGAATCAGATGTCAGGGAGAGGAAACTGGTTAGCTCGCTAATGAATCCTGAGGATATGATGGAAGTGACAAAGGAAAGCTCATCTGTGAAGTCAGGGGTCTCCAACAGAGGAGTGGCTGGCAGCCTTCCAGAGATCTGTAGCAACAAATGAATTCCAGAGATTTAGGGAGGTATCCAGCCTGAATATTGTTTAGTCGGAAGCAAAGCCTGCTGATTCCAACTGTCAAAAGCAAATATGCACAGGGCAGTAGTTTTAGCCTTAACAGTGTGAGTGGTTTTGCTTTTTCTTTACATTCTAGTCCAAAGCATTTTTAAAAAACTCAACCAACAATTTTCTTTCTTATTGGTTCTAGCTGGGAGCATATACCCAAATATTTATCACTGGGGAGAATTTTAGCAACAGGATTTGTTTTAATGCAGTGGAGAAGACAGAAATAGACATCCTTTCTGTACGTGTTGTTCTCATGAAATTCAGACATACGGTATACAACCCTTTGTGCCTAGTATTGCTATATTAAATCCCAGGCTGGGTTGCTAATAATTAGGTTTGTGTTAGGCGTTGCAGCAGAACAACCAAGCCAATAGTGGGAGAAAAGTAGTGGCCATGAAACAGAGAGACAGACTCTCGACTGTCTGTCAAAATCATGCATCATTTAAAGAGAAGAAAACTAGTAAATTCCATTTAACTTTAAATATTAAAAGGCAAGTCGTTTCAGTAAAGATAAATCACAATGATACAGCTTAGCAAATTAGAAAGAAAATTTCCCCAAAAATGCAGGTAGTACTTGACTTATACAATTGGGATCAGAATTTCAGTCACTGAGCAATAAGCATTAAGAGAGTCATCACGTAACCAGACACTTTTATGATCATTTTTACTGTGGTTATGAAGTGAATCACACAGTTCTTAAATGAATCATGCAGTTGTTAAGCAAATCTGGCTTCCCCCACTGACTTCTGGCTTCCCCCCACTGACTTTGCTTGCAGGGAAGGTTGTAAACCATGATCATGGGACTGCAAGATGCTGAACCATCATAAATGCAAGTTGGTTGCCAAGTACCCAAGGGGCAGGTATGACAGCTGTAGCTTTGAGGATGGATTGTTAGTCACTTTTTTCAACATCACCATAATGTCAAACTATCATTAAACAAATAATTGTAAGTCAAGGACTACTTATAGATCACAAAATGTGCTGGTCCTCTCCAAATCCCATAGTATTTTCAGAAAGACCCTGAGAAAACTTTCCAAATTACTACTGCAAAATTATACAAAGATTCTAAAGAGAAATAACATCTTCAATTTTCTTATATAATTTCTTATACAAAGAAATATAGAATATTAGCCTTAGCAGCCTATAACCATCCTGTACATCAAGGTTGTTGGATTACTGCACCTTCTTGGTTGTTCCAAGCTTTCGTCAGAAGTTATAATGGAAGCCCTATTTTCCCCAACTCCTCCAGGGTTTCCAGTTTTAAAAGAATGAATCTTCTTCTTTTTCTCTAGCTGAGGGGGTACCTGAGATATATAACTCTTTGGGCATCTCTCTCTTATGAAGAGGATTATGTCATCTTTGATCCGCACCTAGCAATACTGTGTACATCTGTCAAGATTTAATTATTACTTCTGAATTTAATGCTTACCCTCTCCTATTGAGTCCAAAAGGTTTGAAAAGCTTATTTAACCAGTTAGCTAAGAAGTGAAGGCATCCTATCTAAAGTGAAAGGAGTCAAATGGCCTGTCTTTGCGTACCCAATAGAAAACAGCTGTTTTGTCTCCCGCAAACATTACAGCATGGCAATTGATGAGCAAATAGTTGCAGAGCTGGAATCCTGTGCTCCATCACCCATGACATCCTTCCCCAACATAATGAGCCCAGGTTTCTTTGGAATATAATTCTCAGAATTGGCCATACTGGTTAAGAATTCTAGGAGTTGCAGTCCAAGCACAATTGGAGAAACCAGCTGGGATAAAACTACAACATGCAAAGCTCTAAATAAACCATCTAGTAGATTCAGACTCCTAAAGGCCTTCTGATCTAGCTTCCTGCAGCAATTTAGGATGATCCATTTGACAGATGCCCACGGGCAAATTTATACAACTTAGACTACAATGTGCCCCTAGAGCCCAGTTAGTGTTCTGTTTAAATGGCCTCCAAGAGTGAACATTGTGGCTTTTGACATACAGCTTGAAAACATCCCTACTAACCTTTCCTATTTTCTACTGAAAATGTTTCTACAGATCAGTTGCTTTCCACAAAGCAAAATATATCTGTATGGAGAGCTTCCCTTTATTCCTCTTCTTCTTTTTCTTCCTCTATTTATGTCTATTCATGACATGAATAGAGGTTTATGTTGGTCTAGCTTTATGTTGGTTTTCCAGTGATTAAGAGGCACGTTGCTACCGGGCAATGACTGTCACTTTTTCACACTGAGTTGCAAGCCAAACTACAGGTGGCAATCTGAGGCCACCTGAGACCATCCTTCATGTAGAGCAGGGGTGTCAAAGTCAAGGCCTGGACTGTGGATTCGGCCCATGGGGTGTTTAGATCTGGCCTGCAGGACCACCCTAGAAACAGTGAAGGACTGGCCCACAGTGCCCCTGCCAGTGAAAATGGAGCTTGGGAGGGCCCTCCCAGGCTCCGTTTTCGCTGGCAGAGGGTTGCAGGAGGCCATTGCAGGAGAAAATGGAGCTCAAGAGCCCGTTTTCACTGGCAGAGTACTCAGGCCACCACAGGCGCCCCTGACATGAGTGGCATCGAGCTGGCCACACCCACCCTGGCCATGCCCACCCCAGCCCCCCAAGATCAACCATAACCCTGATCCAGCCTTCAATGAAATCGAGTTCGACACCCCTGATGTAGAACATGGCAAAGCAACTTTTTTTTTGTGGCCTTGACTTTAATTCACCCCTTTTGCAACTCCCTCTTTCTAGGAGACTGCTGTGATATCATCTAGGGAAACTGGGCAGAATTTCCATTCATTTCTATTCTCAAAGATATGCTTCATGGAGACCATGAGTTCTAGTCCTGCTTTAGGCATGAAGCCAGCTGGGAGACCCTGGGCCAGTCATTCTCTCTCAAACTTAGGAAGTTGTTGGTGTCATTCTCTTGGGGGCAGAAGGGCCCCTAGGGCTGAGGATGTGATACAATCCATATGTTGGCTTTGGGGGACAACAATGACAGCTGTCTCTCTTTTGCCATTCTAGAAAAGAGACTGTACTAAAGCATGTGTGTGTGTGTGAACAATCCCCATGAAAATCATTTTCTACCAAAAATAAGTCAAACAGTTGTCTTGTTTTTATCCTCCTGTTTGCCTGAGCTTTCTACTGTTGGAGTAGCATTATATCAATTTCTGATTATCAATTAACTGTTCTTCACATTTACTTGACATTACTGCAAGATTGCACTAAAAAGAAAAGAATGACCATGGCTAAGGTTTGTTTGAAGGGGGATGTGAAGTTTTAGAAATTGCACCACCCACTAAGGAGGGAAGAGAAGTCTTGATGGTAAATCAGGTCTCTTCCTTTCTTTGACAATTTTTTTTGCCCAGTTATATCCATCCTTTCCAGTAGCAGGTGGAGGCAATTTATACAGCACTTCTTCCTGCTGCTTTATCTCCGCAGCAAGGATCACATTGGGTAGATCAACTGAGAAAAAGACACTGGAGTTGTCCAGTGAATGATTCTGTATTCACTGCCCTACATCTTAAGCATCACCTTACAAGAGAGATCAATCACAAGAAAGAGAAAGCACCTTTGCCTGCAATGTGTCCTCCACAAGACTGAGGAAAATGAAATGGTCCATCAAAAAGGAGATATGGTTCTGGGTCAGCTTGAATAATGGGCTGGGCTGGGGGCAGGGGTGATATGAAGGTTCAGTAATAAGCATTTGGGTGTGGGATATGAGCTGGAGAGAGATTCTCTATGTGAACAAATAGGCAGGATTGCTCCTATGGTCTACTGCACAGCTGTATGGACTTGTTTATGCCCAGTCAAGGTCAACCATTCCAGAATACCAGATAGACGAAAACACCTGAAGATGCTGCCCACATGACACCAATTGGGATGGGGATTGGACATTTACCCTGGGTCTTTGGGGGAGGGAAACTTTCATTATGTAACTTTTGCACCTTTTGCTTCAGATCTTGCTTTTCTTTCATTACTATCAGTTCAAACTCAGTAAAAGTACCTTTCTCTACAAACATGAAGTGGGTGTTTCCTTTCTTGGGTTTTGAACGGAGGCGTGTCTGACACAATGTTCTCTTTAGGCTGAATAAGAATAAGAGCTTGGCTACTTTCCCCCCAGACTTCATTGTTGCTCTTGACGGAGCGTGGGTAGGTTTACTGTCTGTGCTTTAGACTCATTTTAGGCAGACTGAAGTAGAGGCAAAATGAAAAGCCAAGAGTGATGATGGAAGAGTATAAAACAGTGAAATAGAGACATTCAAGGCCAAGTTATGTCAGAATGGTTGCCTTTACATGTAAGAGGGAGGATTTTTTTAAAAAAAAATAAATAAATTACAACATCTGGGTGGGAAGGAGAAAATTACCAAGGAGTAAAGTGACAGCCCTGAAAACATCCTCTCCTTGGTATAATGTTTATATTAGACATTATGTCCCATTGGCATCCAAAGAGATTTCCTCCAAAGCAAATACCTGTTTCAGGATAGCTGAATCTGTTGAAAAGCTGGCAAAGCTCTAGCTTTTATTCAGTATTTATTCTCATGAACCAGTTGCTAGAGTGAAGAACTAGGGTCTGACTTTATTTTTCCCTTCAGCTCAACATCTTGCATCAAGTACCTGACCAAGAGGTCCCAGGTTTTTTTAAGGGTTATGTGCCAACTAAGCTTAGTTGGCATCAGCCTAGAAAACAGAGCAATGAAATCACTAGGGCAGGAATAGCCATTGGCTATTGGTCTCCATTAACACATGAATTGTTGAGAAAATATTATGCTGCCTTATTTTCCTACCTCCCTGTTAATAGCTTATTGATTTAGAGCTTTCTATTATTGAACATCTGCTCTAAAATAAGATATTGTAGGTCCTGGTGTTCAGGTATGCAGAACACCAATTCTTTTCTGGTGGGACTGTGCAGTTCTGAAAATTCTTGCAAGAGGTAACCTGCATATTTCCATCATCAACATGATAGGGAATTCTTCACCAGGGTCTACATTTGGAATCTTCAGGAAATGGATACCCTCTGAACTGTTAGTGCAGGTGCTTGATAAAGAGGATGTCGCTGATGTCCATGACAACGACAATTGGATTTCCTCTGTTACTTGGCCAAATTGGAAATTTCAGACAGTTGAAAGCATCTGCTTTGCATGCAGACAATTCAGTGAGAAGCTGAGAATCTTCATTATACCTGAGAACAATCCCTGCATGACACTATAGAGTGATTCTGAGTTGGAGTTAATATTGAGCTACAGAGATGCTGAACAAGAATGTTATCACTGGAGCTTTGTTTGGGAAATTGTTTAGACACTTGGATGTGTCTAATTTTCTAATTTATGTGTATTATTGTGCATATAGAATGTGCATATTCTAATTTATGTGTATTATTTTAAAATTGCACATAATACTTTTATATTAAATTAATTATTTTGTATTAAACTGCTTAAATATTAACTATTTAACTGCATAAAGTGACCTAGACATATATGCAAATCTAATTTTGTTTAGCACCTGTGTGGTTTTATGAATCATTTTTCTGTTTCTTAAATATAATTGTAAAGAAAAATAAAGCAGATTTCTAGGCAGAATTGCATATTTATAAGAATTCTATTCAGACATAATCCTACCAATATTTTACCTGAACATATAATTTAAGGAAAGCCAGTGTGGGTATGGCATAGATTAAACTCCTTGGCCGCAGACACTCAAGGAGTGAATTAGGTCCAGTCATTCACTGTCAACCCTTCTCAACCAATCGTAGATGGGTGTTGGGGTGGGAACATGGGAGGCGGGAGCATGGCATTGCTGCCTTGAGTTGCCTATAAATCAAACAACATCTAATTTATAAACCCCCTGGCCTTCATAAAAAGAGTAGAGACATACCAGTTCCTATCAAATAACATTTTATAGCATCCTTTGTTCTTCTTATGCACCACTGCTTACCTTGGCTGCTGTGGGTTTCTAGATGTCTTCCATTTTGCTGGGAGAGATTCTTTAGTTAGATTGGGGTAAATCCAATCCAGAGGAATCTGGGACCTTCTCAGTGTCAAGCATGTCCTCCATCAATAAGTGATATATTTTTACAATAGTAACAATACTGCTTCTGCCTCACATTGAATTGCAGTCCTCATCCTACTATTTACATCACCAGAGGAAAAATGCCAATACTCTGTAATAAAATGCATTTTCCTTCCCGTCATTAGTTTGATGGGGGTATTAAAAGAGGTGGCATGAGTATATACTGAGAAAATGATGTCTGTAACTTTGTTTATTAGAGACTGTCTATATATAAACCACAATTATAAAAAAGTAAAGTACATACATCTCTCTAGCAGGAAAACCTAGAGGGCATCTTTCTGTGTTTAACCTATCAGTTTTTGGAGCTAATTGCCTTAAGGGGGTGGGAGAGGAAGAAGACTCAATTAACTGCCAATACAGACAAACTTGTCACAAGTAAAACCCGGACTGAGAAAGTTTTGAAACTCTCAAGTCCCTTGCAGTTAGCCGAGTCTCGCATGTGTTCATAATCTGCATAAACTTCAATTACATATTCATGTAGACCAGGGGTGAAATCCAGCAGGTTCTGACAGGTTCTGGAGAACCGGTAGTGGAAATTTTGAGCAGTTCGGAGAACTGGCAAATACCACCTCTGGCTGGCCCCAGAGTAGGGAGGGAATGGAGATTTTGCAATATCTTTCCCCTGGAATGGGGTGGGAATGGAGATTTTGCAGTATCCTTCCCCTGCCACGCCCACCAAGCCACACCCACCAAGCCCACAAAACCGGCAGTAAAAAAATTTGGATTTCCCCACTGATGTAGACACTCCATAATTAAGTTCACTTTATCATTTCTTTAAACTCCCAAATATATAATAAGCCTTCTTCCTCCTACTGATCTGCTGAAGACCAAAACTGTGTTGTAAATATATCTTGTTCCGCATAAAGCCACACTACACTTCCCAAATGTTGCTTTGTTACTTCTTGCACACTTTCAATTAGAATTCTGCCAACACCTTCTGAGGCATGTTGGAGAAATTGCTCTGTTTTTGCATCCACACTTGTTAGCTTTCCTTTTGTAAAAAGGAACAATTAATAGCATCCTTCTGACTATCAAAATGAAGTGCCATCTTCATTCAAGCATTAAACAAATTGGGGAGGCATTCTAACATTTATTGAGCTATACCATCCATCCCTACCATTTTTCAATATGTTCAAGTTGTAATACTTTTTCGTTAATTTTTTTTAAAAAAACATACCAACATTTACAGCATTCATTACAATTCCATTGTTATTCCCACAGAAATCTCTAAAACACAACTTCCAACATTCTCTCATTACAGTTTCATATTTAATCATTTCATCCCCTTTATATTTAATTTCATTTGTTCCCCTAGAGGCCATTTCCACTGATACCCCCACCCATTTCTCCCCCTCTCCCTCCCATTTACTCTCATTTTCTATGTCTTTTAAAATATTAACCATTCCTTTCTGATGCAATTGTATTTTTTTCTGTCCACATAATACAGTAACTTTCTCTTATTCATCACTTAATGCAGTAGTCATTCCCTTACATGCATGCATTTTTTTCTCATCCACAATTTCTTTCACTTCATCATACTACAAAGCATCTTCTTTGTACTCCCCGTTTGCATAACTTCACATAGTCCTGTGGCTCTTTATGACATAATTCTTTCCAGTCTGTTCCAAGCAGCTTCCACATACTCTTTCCTTACAACTATATTACATTATTTTGTTGGGAGATTAATCTATCTTTAACACTTTACCCTACAGGACCTGTATTTTCTCTTTATGCGATTGTTCTATTTTCACTCTCATTTTTCTCGCTTCTTTTCTCTTTTCCCCCTTTCTAGTTTTTCCCTTCAATATTCATTCTTGACATTGCCAAATAATGGTAGGTTATTAAGAATCTTTTTTTTTTATTAAAAAAGTTTTTTATTAAAATTTTTACATACATTTTCTCCCCCCTCCCCCACCACCCCCCGGACTTCCCAGAGCAAATACAAGTACATGATAAAATACAGCTCAAATTCTCTAAGTTAAACTCCATTTCACACTTATCATAATCCTAATCATTAAACAAGTAAATTAAAGGAAAGCAAGTCTTCTTTTCTTCTCATTCCATCTAATTCGACAAAATCAATCTCCATGTCTCCATTTATAGTTACAGCAGTAATCACAACTATCATTACTCAGTATAACTAATTAATACTTAGCAAATTATTAAGTCTACACAATCTAACAAAATATTTTGTAACTTCTTTCATTTAAAACAGAAGAAGAAAACCCAACAACAGAGAAAAATAAAAAACCCTCAATCAAAAAAAAAACAACAACCCCCCCCCCCAAAATTTAAAATAGAATACTATATAAAATCTTCCGTCCTCCATTTTTAAACCATCAAGGTCCATTTATAGTTAAAACACTTAAAACAATAATAATAAAGTTTTTAGTCAAAAAAGGAGTATAACAATCAAACCTCTTATAAATTTATCAATACAGATAAAACATCATTCAATAACTATATCAAACATTTTAATTCTTCACACTAGATTAAACCAGTTACTAATCTTCTTGTCTTCACATCTTCCAACAGCATATAGAATATCTTCATCATTTGCGTCTACCCACCTAAATAGTAATTTGCTTCTTTATAAACCCCCCCGAGTGACTTTATAATTATAATTGTAGTAATATCCATCAAATCCAGTCAAAACTAGATTAGTAGATCCATCAAGCGTATTAAGGAAACCACCAGATCAACTGCAATTGCTCTAGATCCATAGTCCTTTTGCCTTATATTTATTACCATCAAACAGAAAGCTCCGATTTAGTATATTCAATGAGACTTCTACGTTTACAGTTAAATCCAGATTTATCACAGTCCTTAATAAAATGTTCCAATTCCTTCAAGTCAGGGCATATTTCACAACCCAACACACCAGCATTGCTGTGATCTATTTATTCTTCTCAAAATATTCCAATACAACTATAAATTGCCTCCTCATCGTCCATCACTTGGTTAACTGGCATTGAATTGCTGTGTAGTATTTTTTTTTCTTCCCCCCCAAAAGTTCAAAGTCTTTAAACATTTAAACAATGCTTTTTAAGGACCATCATCTCGTCAAGCAGGGTTATTTTCCATTTCTCCAGGCTTTCTTCTTTTCCTTTTTACGAACTTTCTTCTTAACTTTGATCCCTCTGCCTTTTTTAACTCCAGCAGGGATTTGCGGTTTTTGGGATTGGATATTATAAACTTTTTGCAGAAATATGGGTTCTTCTGGAAACAAGTCATCAGCTTGCAGAGCTTCTTGCTCCTGCACAACCTTCATCTTTCTCTCTTCTGTAAAATCTGCTATGGTCTTTTGTTGTTTTTTTTCCTTTCCCAGCTCTTGACTCAATCCCCCACTGCTTGATTGTAACTCAGTATTCCCATGTATTTCATTGTTTCCAGCTTGAGAAGCTTGAAATATAGTATCAATTCTTTTCAATAAAGCAGAGGTAATTGAACTCAAAGCTTCCTCAAATTCAGACCATTGAGAGTTAAATAACCCTCCTTTCCTTTCTTTGTTTTCGAGAAGCCCAGCCATCCTGCCCCCCTTCTTCCTTCCCCTCCAGAAGGACGGGGAAAAAGAAAAGAAAAGAAAAAAAAGAATTTCAAGAAGAAAAAAGAAAAAAAAGACTTTTTAATTTATATTGCTGCTTGAGTTATTATTATTACATCCTTTCTTATTCCATCCACTTTTCAAAAAGGAGTTTTACGTTTCAAACAGGGGCTTTTCAATAATTATTTTTAACTTTCACTTCTTCACACCCTGTTGAAACTCAAACGCCATCTTGCTTTCACTTTCCAGTTAAGAGAAATCTTTTAAGAAAGTAAGTCCCTGGAGTTAGAAAAAGAGAGAAAAAAAAATACTTGCTGTTTCCTTCGTGCAACTTGTGCTCTGCCAACTTGATTCAAAAGGTATTTGTTTAAAGTTGTTTGATGGGGTGGCCGCGGCATCTAGTTCTGACAGGGAAAGACTTCCCAGTCAGAGGCATCCCAGGTCCGGAGCTTTTGACAGGCTTCACGGGGAGCTCTCATCTTTGAGCACCAGATTATTAGGTAAATCTGGTGCCCTCAGGGAGCTCTACCCCACCCGTCTGCTCTCCTTCCCCCCTTCTTCCTGGGGGGAAGGATTCCAAACCGCAAGACAGCCGATTTTCGCTGTTCTTGCGGTTCTACGGAATCTGGGGCTGGCGCTTCAAAAGAAGCGTCTGGCGATGCCGCTGGCTCAACCGGAAGTCAAGAATCTTTCATCCTCTTGTATTTGTCACTGTTTTTTTCAGTCTTTCATTATAAACAACAGGTACAGTGACATTTTTACATTTTGATGTTTATATATGAATAGATTTAACTAAAACTTTATTTTGAAAAACAAACAAAAAAGAAGTTATCTAAATAGATACTTACCAATCATCATTTTCATTCATTCTGAGGTCTTTAATTGACTCAACCACTCTGATCTTACCACTTCCATTCCTGTTATCGAAAGAAATCATCCCCCTTCCATTCCCCAATGCATTCATTCAGAATGTTAAACAACTTTTTCCAAATTGGTCTTTCATTATCATCATTCACTGGGGCATAACATACAACTTGGCACCAACGAATGAATTCCAAGTTTAACAATACAGCTGACACCGGTTCATTATTTCTGACATATTTTTATCCCTTTCTGTGTAATTAAACCATACCTTTACTTTTATGTAAGTATTATTCAATTCCATTTCACAAGATCAGATCATCTTGATTCAGATCTAATATATCCTCCCCCTTTCTCTTAGTTTCACAGGTATACAACATACGCATACCTTTTTTAAATTTCATACTGTTTATTTACTTCTGCTATTTCCTTTACAGGTTGCAGTCTTCCATAGGTGATGACTGTCCAGATGGACAATAGAAAATTGATTTCCACCAGCCATCATGGTTTCTGCATTTGAGGCTTTCACACATTACCTTTGAGCAAGTTAGAGAAGATATGGACCACGTGACCAGATGTAGATGCAACACTCCTTACTAAAGGATAGGAATTGTATTAGTTAGTTTGGGCACATTTTGATCAGTATACTACAAATATAACAATGCTCAATTTTACCCACAATATACTTGTGCTATTCTACTCAAGTAAATGTCTAATCTAGAGACATCCTACTACTAAGAGAGTGAAACAGTGCACTGACACCTATCTTTTCTGAGTTACTACATGAGACCCCGTCACCAGGCACCCCAGTTTCCATTCACCAGTCCATTAGACAGCATTCTGCAGTGGGCTGTTTGGGTGCCCTTTTCCCTTCCTTTTTTTCCATAGAAGTATCAAATTTTCTTTCTTCCATTCAATAGCTCCCCATCATGCAGAGAATACTACTTTTGCTATAAAGCGTTCCACATTTGGCAAACGAGTTTGGAGTTAACATGCATTTTTGTAAAAAAAATATGAAAAACAATTTCAAAATGATATCTCCAAACTGGGTGAGTAGGCAAAAAACTGTAAACGAGGTACAGTATTATGTTTTTCAGCCACAAAGTCTAAGGCAATTCTGGCTTAAGACTTATATGGATGAAATCTTAACTGACCAGGACTCACAAATGGTGAGGTCTCAAACTCGAATGAATTGTCCTCCTTCCTGACCCACCCACCCCCAGTAATGAAAAAACCAAATGCTAGTAAGTAGCTGAAAATTATTCTGAATAGCAGATAGCATAATTGCATTTAGAATGCAATGCTGTTTCATCTAATATATATACACACAGAGAGAAAGAGTAGATTTGGAAATGATGCATAAAAAGTAGTCAAAATTATCAAGAGGTTGGATCACTTGTCCTAAGATGAGTGAAACAGATAGAACTTGCAAAAGTAAAAGTGGAACTAAAAAAATAGGATGGGGATATTTTTCTCCAATAAAACAAAACTCAATGAAATTGGAACCAAATGATTTAGGTAAATAGGAAAGACTACTGTACTTTCCCACAAAATTCATCATGTGCTAATATATGATAGCCATTAGATCACTTGCTTCAAAACTAGAATTCTTACTTTAAATGGCCATGAATTGTGAGAATTTTAGGAAAACATCAAAATATTTCAATCAATCAACCTTAAAGATATGGGCTTGGTAATAAGTGTAATGAACACATTGACATTTGGAAAGCTGCTATGTGACGGTGGCCCTGCAAAAATGTAATTTGTTAAAGAGCTACTGAGCCTTTGGGGAAAATACATTTCCTGGGATGTTTGCTATGCCATTTTCCTTGCATCTTTCCTTCTTCCAATTTGATAGGAAGAAGTTTGGGAATTTCAGAAGTCCATACAAGCTAAAAAACAGATCAGCTTAGAAATAATAGCACAATTTCCCATTGGAACAGAGAGGGCAAATCTTGGATTAGTTAATTTATTTTCCTCTTAATGCAGTCCAATGAAAGTTAGGAATGGTGCTGTTATTTATAAATATATATATATATATACTGGTACATTCATGGAAAAGCAGTAGACCAAAGATTAATTGCCACAATACTATAATTCTATAAATCTCTTTTAGAGACATTGTATTTAGAACCACAGGGCAGCATCTAGCTGGCTTTGGCTAATCTCAAAAGGTGAAGCAGGCTTGGATCTGGTTAGGAGTTGAATTTGTGATCATCAGGCAGTCCAGTGATGTGGGCCAGAGTGAGAATTTGAGAGGATATCCTGAAAGTACTCAGTGGTAAATTATTTCCATTTTGTTGCAAAGGAAACCAGATGGCTATATCCATCTAAATGATGCCCTCTATTTGGACCCTGGAAACCCTTCTCTGTCAGTGCCTGCCATCTGCAATGAGTGTCTATGGTCATCCAGATCATGTCCATGGTCATCCAGATCATGGCTGTCCCAAAGATGCTTTTTTCAAAAGGCAACTGGACTTTGTTTTTCCTTGAAGACTTTTCATTTCTCATCCAACAATCTTCTTCAGTTCTATTCAGTTCAGTTTTCTTCAAGGAAAAACAAAATCCAGTTGCCTTTTGAAAAAGCACTTTTGGGACTTCTGGAATGAGGTTCCTCCTGAGATTCAAATGGCTCTCATCTTACTGGTATTTTGAAAGCTCCTGAAGATATGGCTCCTCATTTTTAACCAAAATGACTTACACTCCTTTTTTCCCTTTCCTTGATCCCCTCCTGGGATCTTCACTATCTTTGTTCTTTTGTCTTGCGTTGTTTTTGTGTTTTAGTATTGTTCTTTGTTTTTAAATGATGCTGGGAATAGGGCAGCATATACAATTAATAAATTATTAATATTAGTCTCAAGAAATGAAGCTTTAAAAACCAGAAACATTTAATGTCATATACAATCATAATCACAACTGACTTCTCAGAAAGTTGACCAGTTGGTCATCTTAGAAAACAGATGTTTGATGAAAAGGGTGCTTGATCTGAGTCACTAAAACTCATGTAATTGTTCTGTATTCCTAAATCATTATGGATATATAGTTATGAATAAGGTGCAAAATACAAATAAGCTGTCATGTTCAGTAAATGCAATGGCTTTCTGTAGCATTCATATAATGTTTGTTTGTTTGTTGGTTGGTTGGTTGGTTGGTTGGTTGGTTAGTTGGTTGGTTGGTTTTGATGGATATATATCTCTGATTAGCAACTACTGGTGAAATAGCAACTTTAAAAGCTAGTGCATAATGAAGAAGCAATATTTCTACCTGAAAAATGGTTTTCATGTCAACAATAAATTGGAGCATAGAAAAAGAGGATTCATAGCTGATCCTCATATGAGATATGATGAAACCACCTCTATCAACTTCATGCCAAACTTTTACTAGAACAAACATTAATTGTATATTCAATGTTCACATTCTGGACATCCAGCCTAATGACAAATGATAGTGTCATTCCTCCTTCTCCTTCTCCTTCTCCCTATCCCATTTTCTGTATTGCAGCTTTCAGGTCATGCAAATGAAACTGTTTACAGCTTACATTCCGGTGGTTGTTTATCCCACCTTTCACCTTCTAGTTTACCAGAGATAAGGTGCTCCAAAAGGTAAGAAATCAATAGTGGTTTTAATTACACACCCCAGATTTATCATTGCTCCCATATAGTAGTTATGGCCTTTTTATTAGAAATGTGAAAAGCAGGAGAGAGGTTGATAAGCAAAGCAACAGAGGGAAGGAAGGAAGGAAGGAAGGAAGGAAGGAAGGAAGGAAGGAAGGAGGGAGGGAGGGAGGGAGGGAGGGAGGGAGGAAGGAAGGAAGAAAGAAAGAGGGAGGGAGGGAGGGAGGGAGGGAGGGAGGGAGGGAGGCTGGTTCTTTAGATGTACCTCCTTTGTCCATCAACTGCTAAGCATTTTCTTGTGGAAAATCTATCAACAGTGAGTAATGCAAAGTGCAGCATTTCTCTCTTTGTGCCACTCTATAGGATGCAGTAAATTAGGATTACATTAAACGGACTGAGAAGTGTCCCTTTAACATCCTGGCAACAAAATATATGTTGGCAGATCTGGGGAAAGGGCAGTCTTGTTATCTACTCCTCCAGATTTTCGTATTACAGGACATTTACATAGAACAGCACTAATTTATGTAGAACTGCACTCAGTAATGTTGCAGTATGGTCAGTACATTTTTAAATTGAACATCTGCAGATATAAAACAATTTTTAAAAATGAGGTCTCTACTCCAGAAATCATTTAATCTTTGTTCTGCTCTTTTCCAGAAGAAGGCTTTTCTGGAACACTTCCTGGCTAGCATATTTACACCTTGGGAGTAGATATATCTACCTTCTGCTCTGGACTTCTTAATTTCTTTTGCCTTAGTCTAGCTCCATATATTTCCCAATAGAAATCCCTGGGAAAAGTCTCATCTGATTTGATTTTCACTGGGCCAGAAAATTGGGAAATGCTTTTTTACCTCAACAATTAAACAGTTTGTTACTCAGGAGACTGAGTAACAAAAAAGCTAAGTCATTTTTGCAAAGAGCTGATATGATGTATTCTAGTCAAGATCCTGCCATACTTGATTTTGGTTGATTGATTATATGCCCTGTAGCTATTTTTGACTCCTACTGACCACATAGATTTTCTCCATGATGATGTGTTCCAAGCCTTGTCTTTTGAGTCTTTCCTTCCACCTTTCACAGTATTAGAGCCTTCTCCAGAGAACTGGTTTTTGCATAATGTGAGCCTTGTCATTTGTGAGGACTCTGGGTTGATTTGTTTAATGGTCCATTGGTTTGTTTTCTTGACTTTCCATAATATTCTCCAACACCAAAACAGCAATATTTTCCTAGCCTGCTTCTTCAAAGTTCAACTTTCACTTCCATAGACTGTCACAGAAAATATTATGGTTTGCATGACTCTGCTCTTTGAAGGTATAGAGATATCATGGCATTCAAATATATTTTCCAAGGCATTCATTATACTACTATTTTCCAAAGGTCTTATTATCTGTTATTCAAATTAGAGATTAAGCAACTCATGCTCATCCATCCAGTCTAAACAGTGAAAAGAATTCAACATGAACCCACCTTAGCTAGCACAAATAAATCAAATGCTCTTTTTTGGGGGGTCAATTGTTCAGTTCTACAAAGACTCCCATGCAACACATTCCTTCTGCTTTTTCTTTCCTTGCTCAGATCCAAGATCCAGGATGGTTCAGGTTTTGTGGTACTTGACTACTGTTAGATATTTTTGTGGGTATCTTCAGGTCAATTTTGACTCCTGGCAATTACCTGGACAGGTGTACACAGTTTTCTTGACCTGATTTTTGAAGTGGTTTGCTATTGCCTTCATCCTAGGGTTGAGAGAGAATGACAAGCTCAAAGTCACCCAGCTGACTTCATTTCTAAGGTGGAACTAGAAGTCATGGTTTCCTGGTTTCTAGCCTGATATAACTACTATATCAAACTGATTAGACTGATTCAAATTCTCATTCAGCCATTGAACTCCCTGGATGATTTGGGGTAGTCACTATCTCTAACAGAGCCTTTTTCAAAGGATTGTCATATGGTTAAAAAGAACAGGGGAATCCACTGCTCTGAGAAATTATAAATAGCTTCCTGTTTTGTTTTCATAGTAAATTTACCTGCTCTCACCTGAACCTAGGGACATGGAAATCATCACAAGTCAGACTATTTCTAATATGAATGAGATATGAATGGTGAATGGCTTTATTTTTCTGGCACTTAATAGGTGTGCTTAGCATAGATAGTTTTCCTAAGATAAAGTAATAGACTGGTGCTATTCAAAACAGTCCAGTAAGAGCCAAGAGCTCTGGGGAGAAAAGCAGCAAGCTCTTTAACTTAATGGATCTTGGTGTGTTAATTAAAGATCTACTGTAACCAGGGACACAACAAACTCCCTCTTCTGCCAGCAGCCAGTGCTTCATGTCCAAATGCATTGTTATCGACTAGCCAATCAATTTTCAAATTCCAAACAGCCAGACAAATGAAGAATAATTATATCATCCAGTCACATGTTTCCGCTAATACAAATGGAACAACTCTGCATTTCTAATGCACATAAACACACACTTGTTATTTAAAGGGCTTTTTGTTTTGTTTTGTTTTGTTTTGTTTTGTTTTGTTTTGTTTTGTTTTCATAGACGAAATGCTCCTAAGTGGAAAATCTATAAGACAAACTTCAGGGGTCATTGGTTATATCTTCTGCAAGAGACAGGGAGGAAAACAACACTGTGCAATGCTTTTTTTTATTTTTAGAGAGTTTACATTAGATACAAATGTATTAAAAGATGCATAGCTCATGTTACAGTAACATAAAATGCATCAGGAACAAGATTATGTTAATATTTATGCATAATAAAAGGATTGTATTTATCTACAAAATTACTGCCTTGGCATACAAATATAAATTTGTGAACCATTTTCTATTGAATCTTTCACAAAATGGGGAAATAAATCAGCTATCCACAACCCGGTACTTCGGATATTGAACTATGACACTCATGATTCCAAGCCATTATGCTATTTTGGGATGGGTAATCCAATATTTTGGGTGAAGACCAAATTGGGAAGGACTATTTGTTCTATCTTATACAAAAATCTGGTTGATAGTAGTTGAATTGGTAAGTTCCATATCTCAAAAAACAATTCTTTCAAATAGATGAAAAGGTCCTCATGGCCAGATGCATGCTGAACCTTGCCAGGAACCTAAGAGAGGCCAAAGGATGCAGATGGCTTATGCCACAATATTTATCAGCCTGTTATAACTAAATAAAAGTAGCCAAATAGATACAAGAAGAGGGCTTACTGCAAAGGTGATGTGGATACCCGAATATAAAGTTAAATATGCTTTCAGGCAGGACAGGTGAATTGGAAACTAAGTGAAAAGGAGAAGTTCAGGATAACAGACACCTCTTGTAGGTCAACACTCAAATTGGTAGGAAGGACAAGGCAAAAATGGTTCTGGGAGAGGGATGTCAAAATCTGCAAAATGGCAGTGGGTTATTATAATGACACATAAACAAAAAAGGTCTTGGCTTGGATCATAACATCACACCTGGCATCTTGCAGATTTTGATCCTTTCCCACAGGTGAGGCCCCTGTTTTGCATTCCTTCTCTAATCACCCAGGGAATTGTTCTGTAAACCATGCAGTGACACCACAGCTTCAGTATTCCCCCAGGCAGAAGGAACAGGCACCCCTTAGAACTATGGAAGACCACAATCTTGCTTTTCCTCTAATTTGTTCTTTTCTGCTGCTTTTTGAAGAACTGAATGTAGTGAGCAAATAACAAAATGAAAAACAACAACAAAAGAAATGAAAATAAAATCATCAAGAAATAATAGTAATAAAAACCAAACCATTTATAAAAATGCTGTGATCAGCAATTTGATTTTTTAAAAAACCCACTGAAAACATTTCATGAAAACCTAAAGCAACATCTCCCCATGAATTGCACATACTGATACCTTTAGAGAATGTGCTTTTGTATTATGCTGCATTGTGTTATTTGAAAGAAAAGAAGTTCCACAACTGTAATACTTTTTTTTCAAAAATATTCTGCTAAATTATAAGATAAAACTCTATTAGATAAAGCTCAATGCAGCAACTCTCACCAAATCTTATAAAATAAAAAAGAGAAGACAAAAGATTAATTTCATTTCAGCTAAGTCAATTTTGGAAGTATTATTCCAAAAGAAGTATTCTTAAGAAAGACCGGGTGACTCTTCTGAAACTTTGTTACAATAAGGTTCTGGAGAAGTTACCAGAAGTTTGGTTGGAAGATGGCCTTCTTACTACACTCTTGTGGTGTTCTGTCCATGATGGTGCAAACTATTGCTTACCTGGCTCAACTTGATTACTAGTTTTTTGAAGATGCTAACTTGCCTGTCAGTCTTCCTATCATTTTGGTATTCTGTGATTCTGGTATTTCTCAAGAGAGAGCAGGGCAGAAATCAACCCACTCTATAACCATACATTCTACTTCTATAGCAAAATAAATAATGAAATGTTGATGTTTCTCCATTATCCCAAGCTGGGTCTTTCTCAGTCCAATCTTGAAATCCTTTAAAGGAGATGTCAAGGATTGAGCTAGAATTTATGCTTTGTTTGATTGTTTCTACCTACAGATAAGGTGATAATAATAATGGGTTATGTCAAGAGTCGTATATTTATAGTTACAGTTCTTCAACAAACATTGAGAACCACTGTGTCATAGGCCAAATTCAACCTTACCTAGTCTTTACATCTTCTCCCTAGACTATTTTCTGAATGCCAGTTCTTCCCAGTCTCTGTACACACGTAGTGTGGCAGGTTTCAGTTGTAGAACAAACCATACTTCTCTGAAGATTCAGCTGCATAGGATCAGCCATGACTGAAATCCGAATCACCTTGGCTGTTCCAGTAGACAGTAAATTCCAAACAGGCAGGTAGAGCAAAGCTAGCATCCATCACCTCTTCTCCCCTCATTCCCTCAGTAGATCCCAGTATGATATACAGGCAACCTTCTTCCTAATCTTCCTCTCTTTCCTCCTCTCCTCATCCAGCATTCTGCTGATGTTCTGACATGGCAATATCTGAATGGCCCACTTGCCCCTCATCTTCCCAACATCTTCCCTTGCCTCAGCAACGACTGACACCATAAATGTCTCAGCATGGCATAATTCATCAGTGCACTCCCTCCCCTGTCTCCATTTAGATGCTGATGTCCTCAGCTTTTTCTGTCCTTGGACCACTTTTGCCCAGATCAAAATAGTCTCATTTTGTTAATATACAGAACAAAACAGTCCCGTTTTTGTTTTGCACTAGGACAAAAATATCTCAAACATATGTTTTTCAGTTCAGGTCTGGAACATCCAAATGTGAAGTGTTTCATGCATTTTCTATGAGAAACATTTTACACAATACTAGTTACAATATTGCTAAAGCCTTAGAGCAGGGGTATCAAACTCAAGGCCCGGGGGCAGATCTGGCCTGTGAAGTGGGTAGATTTGGCCCATGGGGCTGCCCTGGGAACGATGAAGGACTGGCCCGTGGTGCCTCTGCCAGTGAAAACACAGCTCCTTTTTTGCTGGCAGTGAGTTGCAGGAGGCCTTCGCAGCTGAAAACGGAGCTCAGGAGCCTGTATTCACTGGCAAAGCTCTCGGGCCACCACAGGTTTCCCCGACATGACTGACGTCAAGCTAACCATGCCCCCCCCCCAAGGTCAAACACAACCCTGATGAGTCCCTCAAAACACCTCTGCCCTAGCAGGAAAGCATAAAATATGCAAAGGTCTTTTATTTTTCCTCCCCGAATTGCGGAAATTAAGTTACCCCATTCTGCATAAAATGTCACACACAAATATTTACTTTGCAATAAGTTGCAAAACCTCCCTGCTTTATTGTGAGATTTTTGCTGAACAGCTTAAAGCTGCAATATCAGCAAGAAAGATGTTGTAGCTTTACTACATTCATTCATATAAGGAAGATTTTTGTACAGCTTAATGGTCCTTGATAACTGGTGGGTATCAGCTACTAAAATGTGTTCATGCCTCATCTCTTGAAGAAAATATCTGGACAGTTTGAATGTAGTTAATAACAAAGAACAATGGTCTCTGATTTTGCAGCTGACCAGTAACAACAAGAAAACTGTAGGGATTCTAAGTAGACATTGTTGCTTTTAGAGATTGGAAGATGAATTAACATTTAAAACATTTACTCTAGATTTTGCTTTCCCTCTACTTAGCATGTACACTCTTCTCTTATTTATTCAACTTATATGTACAGCTTTAAAACTGATGGAAGAAGCATCAATAGCCTGCACTATGCTGATGACACTAGCCTGACAGCTGGAAATGCAAAGGATCTGCAAGCCTAGTAGTAAAGTGAAAGAGCACAGAGAAAATGTGAGACTAAATTTATATATAAAAAGACTAAGGACAACAAGTAGAACAACCAGCCTTCAAACTGGGAATGAAGGTGATGAAATGGTGGATAGCTTCTGCCTTTTAGGATCAACCATCAACAGTAAAGGAAAAAAGCAGTCAAGAAAATAAAAATTTGTTTTACTGAAGATTAGCACTTGGTAGAGCAGCCATGAAGATCTTGGAAAAGATATTCAAATGCTGCAATGTGTCTATACTTACAAAGATCAGATTTACACAACCCATGTCACTCCAAGTTGGAATTTAAAGAAGCAGGATAGGAAGAGTATTAATGTATTTTAACACTGGTATTGGAGAAGACACTAAGAATACCATTGATAACCAAAAAACAAGCAAACAAACAAATAAACCAATGAGTCACTGAAGAATTAAACCCAGAGTTCTCATTCAAGGCACAAATGACCAGGCTCAAATTGTCCTACTTTGGATACATTATTGAAGACACGGCTCTCGGCTCTCTGAAAAAGGTTCTAATGTTGCAAAAGATGGAGGAAAGAAAAGAGGATAACCATCAGAAAGGTGGATGGACTCGGATATGGTGGTGATAAGTGCACTGTGGGGAGGCCTGAAAGAACAGGGTTAGGGATAGATTGGAGACAATCTATCTATGTGGTTGATAGAAGTTGAAAATGACTTGATGGCACATACAGTAATCAATCAATCAATTGGAAAACACACTCAGTACAAAGCATGTCCAGCATGCAAACCGAGGTTTCCACCATTACTTTTTCAAAGGAAAAATATCTAAACCATGTTCTAAAGGGATACTCTTTTTCATCAATCCCATCCTTCTACACTCTCCAGCAACTTCAATCAATCAAAGTCAAAATTGTGCATCCCACTTTTCTTTATTACTGGTGCCTTCCCCTTGCTATTGTTCACAAACTGTGAAAAGTATCTCTTTTTCACACAGCACTTTGGAAGCTTATGAATGTACGTTTTTTTAAAGTACAGAAAATGACTTTCTTAAAATCTTTGTTGCTCATCATGTTTCAATAACAAATATCTCTAAGCATTGTGGGAAGTTTTATATCAACATATATTTCATTCCTTATACTGAGGAATTGACAGTCAAGCTGAAATTAAGCTAATCAAGTAAAAATAGCAAATGGAAAAATCAAGCTTCCTCAAACTTCAAGTAAGTTAGCCAGACCTAATCCACATATCAAAGGAGAAGACCTGCTAAACACAAATAGAGTTAATTAAAATAGTCTCCCAGCTAATTGTATGTTCACAAGATTAAACATCATAGATGACATGTAGCTACACATATCCACGCCCCTCAAGTGTCATCCTGGAATCAGCATATACACACTTCCACATGCAGGACAAACTTTCCTATAAAACAGTGCCTCTGTACCCCATTTTCTCTGCAGCTATATTTCTCCTTCTCAAAGCTGTCTGGATTTATTTTTTCTTTATTCTTGCACAACCCCAGTTTGAGCTGGAACCCCAAATTATTCTTCTGACCCCATCAATACCCCCAAATATTATTCCTTTGAATAAGAAAATATTGCTTTTTGGAGTAGTGTTAAATAAAGAGACATTGAAAACAGAAATGGCTTTGGTCATGCATATTTATCTCTTTGAAAGCCTCCTCCAAAGTATTCTATCATATTGGTATACTAGTTGCTTGAAGCTGGATTCTTGCTCTTTTTTATTATTCTTTGGAGATTTTAATAACTCTTGAAGAGATATACATTATTTTTTTCTTTAAAAAAACTTTCATGCAGTCTACTGTATGCTACTTCATAGTACTTTGGATTCTTCTCCTGAAAGAGAATGGGAAAAGGGTAATGTAACTCACCATTCCTTCTTCCTACATGGAGGCATCATAACAATCTAGTTTTTATTTCATTGTGACAATGAAATAGAAGTATAAACTTCAGCTTTTATTGGTCTCCAAAGTTTCTTATTCTTACTCTTTCACCTCAGTTTGTGATTAGACACAAATTAAAGCTCAGTTGGTCTGCTATTTATTTTAGCAATGGATTGTTGAAACAGGTCAATATCACAAAATATTAATATTTGTTGATGAAAAGAAAGTTATGATTAAACAGAGTAAAGATTCAAATCACATGTGAAACTGCAAATGATATTATTAGTACTTCTCCTCCTCTTCCAAATTTTACAGACTGAAGGCAGGAAATATGAACCTGAAAGAAAGTTAAGTTCATTCTCATAATGGGTAAAGACAGTTTATTGGTATACTTGTGGTGGAACATGGTGTTTCCTTTTATTCAATCATTTCAATATTTTTAAGGATTTCATTAATGAAGATGAATGGAAGAAACTATATTTCCAATATATTTAGATTCTAAACCAGGGGTCCTCAAACCTTTTAAACAGGCAGCCAGTGAACATCGCACATCCAGTCACTATCACCTCACTAATGAATCTTCCAACACCAATGACATTAGCTGGCCCTTTAAATATAGCCATGAGACCTGTGGAAAGAATGCCTTTCCTTCTCCAGGCATTGCCAACCTCTCCCTCCAGAAAAAAAACACAACCTAGAGCAAAAACTTCATGCAGTATTAAAAAGAAGAATAGAAAAGGGGGCTGCTGTGTTTAATGGACTGCTAAATTGGCAAAATAGACTGCTAAATTGGCCACGCCCACACAGTCACATGATGACATGACATGATGACATACAGCTGGTCCGGCCCCCCAACAGCCTGAGGCAGGGGTGAAATCTAAAAATTTTCGCTACTGGTTCTGTGGGCGTGGCTTGATTAGTGGGCAGGGCTTGGTGGTAAGGTGACTGGGTGGGCGTGGCTTGTTGGTCAGGTGGGCATGGCCACGTCAATGTCACTTCTTTGCCCTTTTTCAACCTACAAAACACAATACAACACACTAGCTCACCCACGATGTATAAGCAGCTGTGCTAGACCCAAAATGGCCCCTGCAACAAGCAGGAATCTCACACAGCCACAAAAAGCCCAAAAAAACAACTTTCACACTTTACACACACAAAATTCCACATACAGCTTTGTGAGATTTTGTGTGTTTGTGTAGTTAGAGTGAAACACTACAGAAACACACAAAATCTCAGAAAGCTGTACAAATTTTATTATTTTATTTTATTTTATTTTATTTTATTTTATTTTATTTATTTTATTTTATTTATTTTATTTTATTTTTATATAAAAGCAGCTAAATTTAAAACTTCCTAAACTTTAAATGGCTAGGTCTAAAAAAAGAACAACTAAAAAACCCCCAATTAACTATTTTTTAAAGTTCCCAAGGGGGGGGAACTTACCCAATAGAACAGGGGTCTCCAAACTTGGCAACTTTAAGACTTGTGGACTTCAACTCCCAGAATTCCTCAGCCAGCAAAGGTACAAGGCAGGCAGGAAGGCAGGCATGCAGATAGAGCTGCTCACCGATGAGCTTAATTACAGGGAGGGAGATTCAGTTGCTTGCTGATGCAATGGATTGCAGGGATTACAGCAAGCGAAGCAAGGCAGGCATTGGAACCAGCAGCTAAAGTAAGCAAGCTGGAGGCTGGTGGGGAAGGGATTTTTGCTACTGGTTCTCCAAACTGTCCGCCGCCATCGCTACCTACTCGCCCGAGCCGGTCCAAACCGGGAGCATTTCACCCCTCTCCTGAGGGACCATGAATTGGCCCCCTTTTTAAAAAATTTGAGGACCCCTGTTCTAGCTCAATACTATAATGTAGGAACTATAACATGAGTCACTGAGTGACATATCTACTAAAACACACACACACATACTAACCAGATATATGTATGTTAGTGTGTGTGTGTGCATATGTGTATGTGTATGTGTCTCTGTGTATGTATGACTTAATCTCTTTCAGTCACTTTTCCAATATTATTTTATTTAGTGTTTATACCATCACACAAAATTATTTGATAGCACTTGACACTTGAAAATGTTGCCATAATCATTGATGCACTGATGCAAGTGTTAATATAAAAAGTGTTGGCTGTTCAATAATCATTTTAATTCCTTTTTTCACCAAAATTTCCTTTTTCTTTTTAGATGATGAAAAATGCAGCTTTTTAAAAATGTAACATAGTGTTTCAGCAAACAAAAATGCAATTGTCTGTTTAAGAAAGCAAGCCTGAAGCTGGTCTAAATGGACCCCAAAATTACTTTGGATGATCTGATGAAGAAGTTGAATTACTTTGGAGCTTTGAGGGGTTCTTGGGGCTCTCTGAGCTTGCTTGTTTTCTTGCAGACATTTCATTATCCTAACTAGGTAACATCATCAGTGCTAGTAAGGAATGCTGTTTGCTGTCAGTTTATGTGCTGATGTCTTGTCTGCCTGTGTGGATGGGTGGGGGGTGTCTTAGAGATTCTTTGGTTGGGCTATTTACTGATGGCTCTTTGGCAGTTTCTTGATTGGACTGTTGTTTATTTGATTGTTGTCTGAAGTTAAGCTTGGAATAAAAATGCAATTATCTTTATTGGGCAGGATCTCTGAGTTCAAGATGAGTATTTTACCATAAATGTTATTTTTTATTTCAGTCACTGCCAATATTGATGACTAAGGTTCCATTTAAGCAATGGCAAAGGGACATTTATTTGGCAAGAAAAATAACCAAGAATTAAGTATAAATAATTGTGAGATGCCCAAGAAAGAGATTTGAGTCTTCCAGATATAAAATTATATTTTGAGGCATGCTGTTTGATTTGGATGAAATAATGGGTGACTCAAGAATAAGAGGTTATTGGATTTGGGAGGTCATGAATTGAGGCTTGGATGGCACGTTTATCCATGGCTTGATAAAGTTAAAATAAATGTGGATTTTGAGAGTCTTCGGCACGACATCCATAGAATTTGGAACAAATATAAATAAATGTTTAAAAAATCACTTCACCCCCTCTGTTTTCCTCCCTCCTTTTTCCATTATCTTTATTTCTCTATCTGTATTTTGTATTAAGGAAAAAACCTTTCAATAAAAATAAAAAAAGGAAATGTGCTGAGTTTCCCCCAACCTTTCCTTTTTGTTCTCTGCTCTGCTACCATCACTGAGGTTTTGTTCTGGAGCTAGGAAGAAAAAGGGAATCTTAAGGGGATCCACAGATATAAACCAGATTTGGCTGAGGTCCAGGAATCCACGCAAGTAACCTACATACTTCATAGACATTTTTTTCAGCAGGATTTAGGAGTCAACTATTATGGATATCCTAAACTGCATTAACATAAACAATAGTCCATCTAATCCTGGGAACAGGGCAAGTTTCAAACATTTTAAATGCAGCTGAAAAAAGCAAACTTTGCCTGTTTTAAAGACAGACGTGTTATTCAGAGAGCAAAAATAAAGGTCACATCCACACACTAAACTTTTATCAGTTTTTCTGCCACTTTGCGATGGCTTCTTTGAAAGAATCTTGACAACTATAATGAGTCAAAGTCTTAGCAATTATTTCTGCTAAAGCTCCCCCCTCCCCCAGCAGCTGATATCATCTAAATACAAAATACAATTGCCTGAATTTCTAGGTTAGAAGCAATGATGATGAAGGCAGTTGAAATCTTCAGTGAAAATATGCTCAATGCTTAGTGTTGTAATCTCCAAGCCTGATGGAAATAAGCTAAAGCAGAGCTCAGAGGGAGGGAGGGAGATGGGAGATGATAGAGCCCGCTTCCAGTGTAAATGGGAGTGTATACATGGAACAGAATCATGAAATAAACTCTTTTATGCTTTATTCCATTTTTAAGCAACAAATGACCTCATTGGAATGAGTTGAAAAAGGCTTTTGTCTGTATTCTGAGTTCCTCTTAATTTAGCGAAGGGAAATAATTATGCAGTGGATTGGCAATAGAGATTTATAGAACAAGCACAACCATGTGCCAAAGATCTCCAAAGTGGTGAAGGAAATAAATAGGCTTGCACCTGCAAAATATTTATATTTTCATAGGTAAACCTTTTCCAGGGCTTGGTGACATGAATATGCCAGGAGTAAGTCATTATCATTTGACAGCACTACCACCTGCAGTGATAATTTTGCTTACATATGAAAATTGTTGGAGGTTTTATTCTATCAAGTTTTATTTATTACATTTCATTATATTGGCTGAAGTAAATTTTTGATTTGGAGCTTTGTCTTACACATGGGAGAAACAGTGCCAGTCAATATAGATAGCATTGACTCTGCACTCAACTGACCAAGGTGACTGGATTCATACATTGCAATGAGCTGTGATGGTTTAACTACCAAATAAGCGACAATTAGCTTGGTACGATCAACCTGTAGTACTTCCATCTAATAGTTTTCTAGCTATTCCACATATTCCTTAAACCCAGTTTGAATCACATACACAACTGTGTCTTATCTGTGGTAAGGTTGCAATCAATTGCACTGAGTAGCCAAATAAGGAGGCAAATATATGAGCACATGCCAGCAAAGCCACCATTTCCAAAAAGTTGTATTCCCAAACATAAAGCAAAGCCCTAAGACCTGGACAATGAGTGCTTTCCAACTGATCAAGAGTCATGCTGGATGAAAATAATCTCATTGCACTAGACTGCAGAGTAATCAAGTTTGGTTTGCCCACAACGAGCTATGGATAGCAGAGAGCAGCATATGAATGATAAGAAATCTCAAGAGGAACTGTGGGGCTTCCTGTGTATGTGGGATATGTGTATAAACAACTCCTGGGTGTATGCAACACAAAGTGCTAAAGCTGACAAGCCACGTTATGGATTTGAATATGATGTGAACCAAATACTTTTATGCACAAGATTAAGAATAAGAATAATTTTGGGCGTCCCCATTATTTGTGGTACCATCTATCTCTGATTTCAGTGTCATTATGCTGGCTGTTTCCCATACCTGGCAATATCAGACACTTATGGGAGGAAAGAGAAAAGAGAGCATTTACTGAATCTTATTTATAATGCCTGAATACTGTTCAGGCTAAATACTCTTAAAGCAATGTTCATATGAGCACACAGTGACACACCTAAGAAATAATAAAACTCTACAGATGTAAACCAAACAACCACCATCATAGTTCAGCACCCATTGCAGCCAGATCTCTAGAAGCTTTTGGAAAATCATGAGAATATCAAACCACTTTGCTTCAGGGGAAAAAATTGTCCCAAAGGAAGGGACCCCCATGATAGGTGGAGACCATTGGATGGGCCAAATCTAGTTGAAAAAAAAATCTAGAAGATTAAAGCCATATAGGGTTTTATATGTAATAAATAGCCAGATCTTTGAACTGCACTTTGAAAAGCAACCAATGTAACTCCTGTAGCAGAGACGTTACATGGCACTCATGAAACTGCTCCATTGTTGGTTGATAAAACCATGTTTTCAGGCCTTTGCAAAAAGCCATTAGGGTTGGCAAAAAGCCACTCTGATCTGCAGAGAGATGATGTTCCAGGGGGTGGATACCATGGTTTAAAAGGCTCTCTTCCTCTTCCTTAGTCCCATGACCCTCCTGCCAGAGCTGATGGGGCAAGTAGATCTAAGTGGAGAAAGACAGACCATCAGATAAACTGCTTCTTCCATAGGGATATCAGGTGACACAGAAAAGCCATTTTTGTGTCTTTATTTATTCATTAGCTCTGCTGAAAAAGTTTAGCCAAGTATACTTCCTATATGCTTTGGCTTCTTTTGCTGTAATACTACAATTAACCATTTACTGCAGATGTTTTCCTCACCTTTTGCCCACCCCTTTTCTTAAAGCTATAGTTTAAATTATAATTCATCAGGTACTCAGAAACAGTATAAATACTTATTGAGCATGTGTATATGTGTGTGTATCTCTCTCTCTCTCTCTCTCTCTCTCTCTCTCTCTCTCTCTCTCTCTCTCTCACACACACACACACACACACACACACACACACACACAC
>WNWU01000089.1:4195516-4206962 GCA_012654045.1 Ptyas mucosa
TCTATTCTATTCTATTCTATTCTATTCTATTCTATTCTATTCTATTCCATTCCATTCCATTCCATTCCATTCCATTCCATTCCATTCCATTCCATTCCATTCCATTCCATTCTTTTTAAATCTAAAAGTGAAGCACCCTTGTTTGCTTGAGGGTTACAGCCTATCCAATTTCCAGTTATTCATGACCCTGCTCCTCTGACCTTATCTCTTCTTGCTGAGCCACTGGAATGAAATGCCCTAAACATATTTTGTTTTTGATTGTTTTGCAGAAATGAGAAGACTGTGGAAAATACAGAATATTGAGCACACCCTGCTACTAAATTTCCTTATTGTTTGTCTCTCTTCATCTGCAGACTTATTTCATGTACCCATTTCTTTCCTGACTTGCATTTGTTCCCTCTTCAGTCAACATAAGAGGTCTGTTATTACTATACTGGCAATTAGCAAAGAAAAGACAAGCAGTACTTATGTGACATCAACAATCACTTCATGAGTTGGTTGCACCACTTTGCATTTTCCCTTCCACTTTCATTGTTAAAGATTCCCCAGACTATTCATTTCCAAGCCTGTATGTTATACATTTACATGAAATTGCGGTATTTTCACATTGTTTTTTCCTAATCCATCCTGAAATTCACTACAGGCTGATCCTTGTTTAATTCTTGTTTGTAAATCTAGACATTGCAGAGAAGTCCATATTGCTGCTTCTAAATTAATCAGTAATCAAGGTCCACTTTTCAATTGTGGTGGTATGGTGGCATAACTACCAACTTTTCATATAGAGCTCTTCTTATAAAAGGAAAATGTTTATAGCTTAGGGTTGAAATGAGGGATCCTTGGTGCTCTCTGGGAGTGGTTGTTTTCTTGCAGATGTTTTATTACCCAAACTAAGTAATATCATCAATGCTCAACATTATCAGCACTGATGGTGTGAGGATCAGTGAGGATTCCGCACTACCACCACCTTCCAAGAAAGTACGAACTCTTGAGAACTTTGTATTTCAAAAGGAACTGTTTATTGAAAGGGATGAAAGCAAGTCAAAACTCAAAGCAGGCTCTGGGGTCCCTCAGGGCATGCAGTTCAGGATAAAGGAAATTAGGAACCCCCTGCCCACCTTCCAATGTGGATTCCGACCAATCCGCCGGTGTGAATGCGAATTGCACCAGAGCTTCTCAGGGTCACCTTACAATCCACTCATTCCCCCACCTTCTCTTTCATTTCCCGAGGTGTGAGAATTCTCCAGCAATGGTTATAAATCAGGGTAAAGTTTATACAAAGAGGATCAGGCAAGAAATTGGATACTTAGGACACATAGGAAAAGAACTAAATGTGACAACTCCAAATCCCCCCCCCCTTCCACGAAGAATGGCAGATACATGGATCTGACAAATGGTGTTACCTAGTTTGGATAATGAAATGTTTGCAAGAAAACAACCAAGCTCAGAGAATAACAAGGACCTCTCAGAGCCCTTCTTATTGGTTCAAAATGTAATGGTGTCATTCCCACATTATGGAAACCACCTCAGTGTTAGTGGAAGCAAATAAAGTGAAGGAAGTACAAGGATCTTTCTGAGAAACCTTTATAACTTTCTTCTCTATATAACCTTTATAACTTTCTTCTCTAACACAAGTATGAGAGCATCATTGGTTGGAATCATTTAAGGTAGACCAGATAAATGGATGTTAGCACACTCAAATATGGATCTAAAATATGTAATACATCAATACTGAACACACTCCATCTGGAATTACTATTAAATAAAAACCAGAAATTCAGAAGCTCAGAAGTGCTTGGTGTATCACATATAACAGTATGATGAACACCCAATTTTTGTAAAAATAAAAAAATAAAAAGATCTTTGCATTGAAAAGGAGGTACTGCTTTTAACAAAGAAATGCATTTAGAGAAATAATAAAATAATTATATGCACTCCCCTTCATTTAAATGCTCACCATTATAAGTTAACTCCATCTGTGAGGAATGTATGAGTAAAATATCTAACAAGAATCAGAAGAAATGTAGGCAAATTTACATGTGGGAGGACATCTCCCAATGTCTGCCTGCAGGAGGGATTCCCATCCTTGCTGAAAGAAGCCATGGTTAAGCAGAATCAGACTCAACTAGGGATAAATCTTGCTCTCATTTTGGATCCATAGCCAGTCTCTTTGGTACCAAGTCCTTACCCCTAGCTAAAGTACTCCATCACTGAAGGCAATTTGTGTGTGTGTGAGAGAGAGAGAGAAAGGGAGAGGAGGGGAGAACAAATTCCCACTCCTAACCTTTTCCCCTGCTTACCATGGAACTGATTTAAGCTTCTTCCTCTCCACAGCTGCTAACAATATAAAGAGGAATGACAGAATTAATGAGGACATTGGATAGAGATATTATGACCTCCTGAGAAGTGTGATTTCTGTGATTCATCCCAGACAGGCTCTATTCCCCTTTTCAAGGCAGACTTTTTGTAGGTTGAGTTCTTCTCTATTCATAGGGATGCCTCAGTGATTGACTCCCATCCCTTCGTGTAGTACACTGTTTCTTCCTGTGAAAGCGGGAGGGGGGTTAATGCAATAACTTGTATGAAAGGATTTGCTATTAGAATAGCAGTTACAGTATAAAGAAGAAAAGTGAAACACGTAGAAAGAATGAGATATATAAAAATTATCGTGTCAGTTAATATTTAGTTGGGTAACCTTTAGCATGAATTACGGCCTTACAACATCTTCCCATGGAGTGAACCAAGTCTTTTAGTTCTGCAGCTGTTATAATGTGAAACCAAGATTGAATGATTGCTTCTATTAAGTGGGTTTTATTGCTGGGTCGCTTCTGACTAACAAGTTTCTTTAGTTGGCTCCATAGATTTTCAATTGGGTTAAGGTCTGGGCTATTCCCAGGCCATTCCAGCAGTGGAATATGATTATCTTGAAACTCAAAAAAAAAAGTGTGGTGTTATTAGCCATCAAACCTCAAAAATCCACAATTTTGGCCACTACTGTATATTTCTGATACCATTTTTGGTCTGGAATAACCTCCACTGAGGCAGGATTTTTGTACATGAGGGGTCCCTAACCCCCGGGCCATGGCCCACTACTGTGCCTTGTGTCAGGTTTCAGCGTAATCTCAAATAAATTTCATTCTCAAACACGAAGTCTTTGATGAATCTCTCATGTATTAAAGAATTTATGATCCAATCTAAACTCATATGCAGCCAAAACTGATTCTCTGAAACCAAACCCCTCCCCTTCTGCCTCACAATATCTCAATGCCCATTGGTCATCTTCCAAGTCAGTCTCTTCTGCCCACTACTTCAGATCACAGGAATGTCCCCCTCCCTTCATCACCTGGGTAACCCTATCTATTAAGGGAGGGGGAGAAGAACAATATAGCAAATGCCAAGCACTAAATTTCAAACTGTACTGCTAGCTCCAGGTTTTTTTTTTTCCCTTTTCTCTTTGATTATGGCAGCGATGAAAAAATGCAACTTAGGTCGCTGACACCTTGAGCAGTTCAGAACTGGTCTTTAGAAGTGGTGGGCGAGCACAGGCATGGACATCCCTACTTGCATGAGCAGTGGGCCAGTGCATGCTCTATTTGCACGAGCAGTGGGTGTGTGCGTGTGCCTGCCACTCTTACAGAACCAACTCCTCTACCCCCTCCTCCCCACCACTGGTCCACAAAGCCAGAAAGGTTGGGAAACTCTGTTCTACATGCTCCAAATGCCTTATAACTGAACGATGAATCAAGTCACCCAAAATCTGAAAAGATTTTAAAGCAAAATACATGAGATTCCTACAAAATGTGTGTTTGGTTTTATGTTTTTATTTTAAAACCCTACTGATGTGGATTTCTGGGGAAACTAAAGGAGAGTGAAAATTCTAATTCTCCGGTGGTGTTGTCAAAACCAAAATAATAAAAACGATAGGATTGAAAATTGCACATTTCACTTTATATTGTGTGAGAGGCCAGAGCACAGCTGCTGACTTTTAGAAATTAATCCATATGAACATTTATTGATATGATGAGTTGGCTTGACCATGCTTTCCTCAGTTCAGAGAGCTGGGTTTGCCAAATTCTAGGCATCTCTTGGGAGCTGAAGACAACCACCAGTTTCTTCCAGGCTAAGTTGCTGTCAAACCAATGTTAACAACCTATAGCCATGGGGAAAAGTGGCACAGGACATTTTCCTCAGTATATTATTATTATTATTATTATTATTATTATTATTATTATTATTATTATTTTATTGGGTTTATATGCCGCCCTCTCTCCAAAGGACTCAGGGCGGCTCACATCAGCAAAACAATCCCAATAAATACACATTAAAACATACTAAAACAGATTAAAACCAATTTAAAACAGTAGACCCCATCAGTACAGGCTAGGGCATTTAAACAGCCATGTCTTAAGCTCACAGCGGAAGGTACGAAGGTCAATCAAAGTTCACAGCAGAAGGTCCGGGGCCAATCGAAGACCCAAGGGAAGTTGATTCCAGAGCGTGAGCGCACCCACAGAGAAGGCTCTACCCCTGGGGGTCGCCAGCCAACATTGTCTAGCCGACGGCACCCTGAGTAGGCCCTCTCTGTGAGAACGCACCGGGTGATGGAAGGTCGATGCTGGTTGCAGGTGGTCTGACAGATATCCTGGGCCTAAGCCATGAAGGGCTTTATAGGTCAACACCTTGAATCTCACCCGGAGGGCAACCGGCAACCAATGCAAGTCACGCAGGAGAGGTGTAACATGGGAGTATCAGGATCCTCCCATCACAACCCCCGCAGCTGCATTCTGCACCAGCTGAAGCCTCCGGGTGGTCTTCACGGGCAGCCCCAGATAGACAGCATTGCAGTAATCAATCCGGGAGATGACTAGCACATGAGTGACTGTGCATAGGGCATTGCGGTCCAAGTATGGGCACAACTGGCGCACCAGACGAACCTAGCAAACGCCCCCTGGTCATGGCTGTTATATGCTCTTCCAAGCCCAGCCGTGAATCCAGGAGGACACCCAAGTTGCACGCCCTGTCTACAGGGGCAACACCTCACCCACTATAGTCAGAGATGGAACCTCACGTTCGGTCCACGATGCCGGTATCCACAGCCACTCAGTCTTGGCCGGGTTGAGCCGAAGCGTATTCCTCCCCATCCAGACCCGTACCACTTCCAGGCACCAGGACATCACATCGAGGGCATCTCTGGGCTGGTGTGGGGTGGATACAAAAAGCTGAGTATCATCAGCGTACTGATGATACCCCACCCCAAAACCACGGATGATCTCTCCCAGCGGCTTCATGTAAATGTTGAACAGAAGAGGCAAGAGGACTGACCCCTGAGGCACCCCACAAGTGAGAGGCCTCATGGCCAACCTCTGCCCCCCTGCCAACACCGCTTGCCATATATATGGCAACCTATAACTTTGAGGAACAGGTAGGTCATAGAGGTTGTTTGATTTGAGGTAGCTTTGATCTAAGACTCAAGGGTACAGAGCCTGATAGAGATGATTGATAGCACTGCATGGGCCAGGAAAGCATGGCTGTATTAGATGCCTCCAAATGAAATTAACAGATGGGTATGGAGGGCAACGTGAAAAGCAACAGGTTTTAAGCTAAACCAAATCTTCTGAACTATAACTATTGGATCATAAGAATTAGGCGAAGTCTGATATACTGAATTTCAGCCTACTTAGATTTTAAGGATATATCCTATAAAGGCTAATAAATAATTTGAAATCACAGATAAAAGAACAGGATATTTCAAAGAAGCTGTAGGGATCCGCATGCACTATTCCCACTTCTGTGTGGTGCCCTCAAGTATCCCTATTTCTATAGAAATGTGTGAATTTGTTTGTGGGCTGGAGAATTACAAGCACTCTCTAGTGGCAACATATGCAAGCCTATCATTAGGGGCAAGTATTTTCTATCATTTCAAACAAACACATCAATATCTAAAGAACAAATATAAACTTTTGATTATAGCAAAATCAGACAAACTGTTCACTATGTTTCCACCATATAAAATCTGCTGTTTTAGATGGTACTGTTTGATCACAAAAAGCAAAGAACATGAATCTACATTTATTTATTTATTTTTAAAAGCAAATGAAATGTCTGTTATTCCTCTTTGAAAGAATTACTTGGAGGACTTTATGCAATAAAAAATTTTCTATCACTCCCTGTTCCAACTCTATTTCTTTCCAGCATGGTTTGTGTTTTGTATATTAAAAGCACAGACACCCGCATTATCTGCTGCCAAAATGCAGGCATGTTGCCTGCCACATTGATCTATGCATGATGTATAGACTTGGATAAAGTCTTTTGCTATTTTATGGTGACTTCTCAATGGTATTAAACCTCATTTATATGTCTATAAATATGTGTGTAGCTTTGAATGGAAGCTTTATTGCATCTTTCATAAGTTCCATCCATTTGGGATACAAATTTTGTTTGGCTGAAAAGGCGGCCTATTATAAGCCACAAGGGAAAGACTTATCATGGTGATGGATGGCATGTAAATGCAGGGTTCACTGTAAAAACTGTGCCCAGTTTTTGTGAAGTTGTCCTGCTTCAGAAAGGGTAAGCAGACACATCCCAAATAAAGGATTTTGCTTCTACAATCAGAGTAAACAATACATAGCCAGTGACTTTAGAAGTAGAAAAAAGCATATGTTATTTTAAAAAAGGAAAGCCTTTTCAGCCTAAAGGCTGATGTTTTAAAAATATATATGTTTAGCATCCAAGAGACCGAAATATTATGCCTTTATGTACTGGAACTGGGTCAAGCTACAAAAGATTTGCCTTTTTTCTTTGTTTGTTTCTTTGCAGTTGGAAAGAAGGAGATAAAAGGTGAAACTTGATCAAATTATGTATACTGTTTATATGTAAGCGTAAACTACTTTCAGAGTTTGGTATAGAAATCAACAATGGAACATTCACATATACCCACATGTATGTATGATCAACATACATATGTATATATATCATCCTGATTTGATTTAGACTGAGAAAAATGGAATGGTCCCTGTGTGGATAAAGTCAAGCATTTGTTCAGGCTGAACTAAGTTGGTTACGTGTCAACAATACTGTAGTGCAGTGTTTCTCAATCTTGTCAACTTTAAAATGTTTGGACACTCTGGCTGGGGAATTCCAGGAGTTGAAGTCCACACATCTTAAAGTTGACAAGGCTGAGAAACATTGCTGCAGTGTTGAATAGAGGGTTGAATTAGATGATTTCCTTCCAAACCTATAATTTATGGAATCAGGAGCTTATTGCTGAATTCTTGCTGAAGTAAGCTAAGAAAATCCTTTTGTGCAATGATTTTCTTTCTTATTGACATTCACTATCACCTGAAATGATTCTTATTCTAGGAATGAATCCATATTCATGAATCAAACAGCCCAATATAATGCTCATGGCTCAGAAAGAATTGTCTACTATGTAGCACAAGTAGATGAGAATTCAGTGTGTCTTTTGTTTATATTGTGTACCTTAGCATATAGTCCCAATCCAGACTTTGTGGGTAAACTACAAAGTAAATATTAAAATGGTAGTATTATAAATCAAAATAAATTACCACATTACACATTATAAATTTGGTAAAAGGAGAAGAGTAGAAGAAATTGTTCTAAAAATACAGTAAAAGCCATATCTTGAACATTCCCTGAGTATCAGAAAATAAAAAGAGAGAGAAATAAGGAGTGACAGGTGGAGAATTGCAACTATACAGAACAATGTGCATCTTGTTTTCTACTAAGGGTTATGATGGTACAGGTGTGTATTGTAGAGTTGAGCTGGTAGAGGGCTTGTGCTATTGCTCTTGTCCTTCATAGAATTTCAACAGAGCACTGACTAGACTGAGACATGCTTAGCTTCAGACAACACAGGTAGATGCTGTTTTTCAGTGTGTGATGCTGCACAGTATAGATGGCTCATGTGTAGGCTGTCAAGGTACAAGTTATATATCAGCTCACCTACTTTGAAATGCAGTGCCTTTTGGTGGCATCCGTGTTTGAATAGTAACTTCTCATGAACTAATGGTGGAATATGCCACAACTCTACTCAGAAATAGGTCATATTGGCTTCTGTTGAAAAGCATGTAATTTGCATTTGAAATTAATCTTATGCTAATATAAAACAAGCCTAATTTTCACAGAGCAACAAGGATATGAAAATGAGCTGGATTTGAAACCAGTGCATTGCCAAGATTCTTCTAAAATGCCTAATCAACTGTCATATATCCTTGGATATTTACCAGTTACTTATAAGCATGACTGTGTCTTCAAATCACTATTGACTCCTGGTGACAGCCCAGACAGGTCCTTACAGTATTCCTGGCAGGAGTTTGGAAGTAGTTTGCAATTGCTTCCTTCCTAGACCTGAGAAAAATGACTGTCCCAAGGGCACCCAGCTGGCTTTATGACGAAGGGAAGGCTGCAATTCATGGCCTCAGAGTTGCTAGCTTAGTGCCTTAACCATTACACTAAACTGACTCTCTAATAGTAAATGTAGCATATTTATTCACATTATAAATTAGTAATCCCGTCCTCAGCTTGTTTGAAATGGTGTGTTTGTCTGTGTGTGTGTGTGTGTGTGTAGTTTTTTCCTGACATTTTATTCTGCCAAGGACAACTTCTAGCAATCACTTTTCACCTTTCTTTTATTGATCTTGTTCTCACTTGTTTACAGAGCAATTAAAGCCACCCTGTCTGTGATCATCCAGATTATTTTGTTTCAAAAGTTAATTGTTTCATTATATTACAATAGGATGGTATTTATTTTATAAAGTGTGCTATATTTATATCCTACTTCCTGTGCAGAAGCATTTCAAAACATTTTACAGTAAAAAAAAATAGCAATTCTAGAGGACACCAACATGTTTATGCAAAGAAAGCTAGTTTCTTTGTAGCCTTCAGCAACATGCCAGTCAAATGATTACATCCACTAAGTTGGCCTCCTGACAGAGCTGCCTTCTAGAGGTCTTATAGCCTATTTATTGTACAGAACTCCTCAATAAACCAGAAAGAATCTTATCATTTTACCAGAAAAGGCTCTTAGGATAATAGTTAAGTGGTTCATTGTGTGATCCCATTCCCCAGATCAATAAGAGTCTTAGGAGAAGGATCAGATTTGACTTAATTCTAATTCAGGAATCTATAAGATTGCTTTTTAGAAGGCCAGATACTGAAGATGAAACTCAAATCCTTTGGCCAGCTAATGAGAAGGAAGGACTCACTGGAGAAGAGCCTAATGCTGGGAAAGACTGAGGGCAAAAGAAGAAGGAGATGAGAGAGAACGAGGTGGCTGGATGGAGTCACTGAAGCAATCGGTGTGAACTTAAATGGACTCCGGGGGATGGTAGAGGACAGGAAGGTCTGGAGGAACATTGTCCATGGGGTCACGATGGGTTGGACACGACTTTGTGACTAACGACAACATAAGATTTCCTAAGTTTCCAAAGTGAACCATTTTAATAGTTTTCTTGCACCTGCAGTGGAGATAAGCTGCCATTATCCAGACTACTTCCCTTTCAATCTGAAACAAGTACTAAGTTTAGGTTTTATCCTGGCATATGCATTGATGCAAGAATAGTTTGAGGCAGACTCATTGTGGGGGGCATGAAATCCTGAATTGACCCTGCTAAAACAGCATAGCAGACTAGCCCTCCAGACATTTTTGACCATTATACTTGGGCCAGCTCTTGGCCAGAAGAATGGTTGAGTTCATCAACAGTACCCTCACTCTATTTCATTATCCTACAGCCAAGTGAAAGATATTGTAGACTGTTTCATTTGGAGAGGTTTTCAGTTGAGTAAGATTATATCCCTACATATCAAAGCACTTTCTCAGAGCTGAACTCAGAACTGTTCCACCTCGAGGAAGCTTCCAGCTGTCACTGGGGAATATCCATGCATATACCTATATTAAAAAAACCAACAGGATAGCCAGCATTCCCTAAAGTCCCCCAAAAGTGGCCTCCAGAGGAATGATCTCCTATAGTGATACCATCAACTTTTTCCCCATTATAGCCAATGCAATTAAATCACAGTGAGGGCAAAAGAAACCAAAGACTTCAAGGGGGGAAATGAAGGAGGGGAAGCAGTGCTGACGCTATATAAATAGATGGTACCACAAGTTTCAGATAGATACGATAGATAGATAGATAGATAGATAGATAGATAGATAGATAGATACTGTAGATAGATAGATACTGTAGATAGATAGATAGATAGATAGATAGATAGATAGATAGATAGATACTGTAGGTATGTAGGTAGGTAGGTAGGTAGATAGATGATAGGTAGGTAGATGGAGAGAGAGAGAGAGAGAGAGAGAGAGAGAGAGAGAGAGAGAGAGAGAGATGACAGAAAGACAGACATTCAAATAAGCACTGAATATTTGCTCCTGTATGAGCCCCCATCATTCTTGGTTGTCTGTGAGAAGAAAGCAGAACCATAATGAGGATTGAGGAGAGCAAGCAGACTGACTGTGAGCCATCTGCTCCTTCCCCCTCCCACTAGCCTAGATTAATCCTGCCATCAAAGATAGAAGATGTCAAGCAATTCTGCCTGTATATACAAAGAATGTACAAAATGCCATCCAGGAAGACCTTAGTGCCAGACGAACAGAAACTCAGCTTGGAAATGACAATTTTTATATCAGAGATCAGTCAGACTTCAATACCCATAGCAGGGAAATAGAGATGGCAGCTTGTGTAGTAACACCAGCTGCAGTCTTAATACCCATAGAAGCTGAGCCATGCCATAAGCAATAACTATATAAGCAATAACCACAGACCGTGTCTAAGAAGATCTGAATGCCAAAAACGAGGTGGCAAGATCTGGCCTTAAGTGAGGGAAGAGAGAAATCTTTAGCCATTTCTGGTCTACTCAGCCACTCCTGGGCCAAAACAAGCAGGCAAGAGAGAGGTGATGTCTCTCTCTTGGGTAATATCTTCCTATCTATAAAATAAGTGGGACACTTCAAAGAAGTATTTCCATTCACCTTCAAATCAAGAGATCATTACTCTTGATGCATCCCTATGCAATCCCACCACTCTCACCCTGGCACCAAATGAAGCCACATTTTTTGTTAATATTATAATTGTCACTTCCAGATTTATCTTTGTTGGGGTAGGGGCAGGGACTTTCGCTCTTTCTGCCCTCCTCAGAGAAGGAAATGCCTTCATGGCAGCATCTATGGTCACATCAGGATATGAAGAGTCCCAGGCATTTTATTTCAAGAAACACATTTTTTTCTGTTTTCAAAAGCATAATTATGATGGATTCTATCTTTCTAACATAATTTATTTAGAGGCACCTAGGAAAATACAGTGGTTTAAAGCACCCTGTTATTAACATCTATTAACATCTGCTGCTTGCAATTACTGCAAGTTCGAATCCCACCAGGCTCAAGGTTGACTCAGCCTTCCATCCTTTCTAAGGTGGGTAAAATGAGGAC
>WNWU01000089.1:4207062-4214562 GCA_012654045.1 Ptyas mucosa
AGAGAGAGAGAGAGAGAGAGAGAGAGAGAGAGAGAGAGAGTGAGTTCGTTTTTATCTTGGCTGTACACCGCCCTGAGTCCTTCGGGAGAAGGGCAGTATTAAAATTTAATAAACTTAAACTTAAAACGTAGCAGAACATTTCATTCAGAAAGTCACAAAAAGACAGTTCTACAATGGAACATGGCAGTACAATGGAACATGAAATCAGTATCCATTTAAGAAAAATAGCAAATCTCTCCTCTCCCTAGAGATGCCATATCCCAGAGGTCGGTCTCCACCATTAATAATTACTTCTGGTGTTAAATTAACAATATCAAAATTAGAATAGCTTCTACAATAATAATGATTTTTAAAGTGTCCCAATTTCAGTCTAACCAAACAGAAAATTTGATGCTGTTGGACTTAAGAAATGATAAATACAGGATTTACACAGATGGCTAAAATAAGCTTTTTTTTAAAAGGTATCCTGAAATTTGCATGATGTGCTGACCATCAGTCAAAGGATTTTTTTAAACTACAAAACAACAGTAATAATCAGAAATACTACAGATAGTTTTTAGAATAGTTCAAAGTTTAGTGACCGTTCAAAGTTACAACGGCACTGAAAAAAGTGACTTATGACCATTTCTCACACTTACAAATGTTGCAGCATCCCCATGATCGTGTGATCAAAATTCAGACACTTGGCAACTAGCATCTATTTATGATGGTTGCAATGTTCTGGGATCATGCGATCACCTTTTACAATCTTCCAATGAGCAAAGTCAATGGGGAAGCCAGATTCACTTAACAATCGAGATACTAACTTAACAACTGCAGTAATTCACTTAACTATGTCACTAAGCAACAGTAATTTTGGACTCAGTTGTGGCTGACTACCTGTATATAGGGCAAAGAAAATGGTTATTTGAAACCATTGCATGTCCTGTTAAGATTAACTAGCTGGACACTTCAGGAGTGCCAGCTAAGGTCCCACTTACCAAAACTTATGGCAGGAGAGCTCCTGTCCCTCTGTTACAACCCTTTTACTTTGGAATAGTTTGGTCAACTCAAGCACAAACGTAAGTTTACAATATATTGGCCCAAGATAGAAAACAGCAGCAGTGGGATGGGTCTGCTTTCCAAGATTAAAAAAAACAAAAGCTAGAAAATGTCACTTAATCAAGACATATTACTGATACATTTAGAAATTGGTGGCCGCATCATTACTCAGTAATAATATGCTGCATCTAACCTAATTTCACAGATGTCAATAGCAGCTGCATTTGCATTATGTTATCATTATGTGCTTAAACAATGTATTGTTGTTCTTGCTGCTGATGCTGTTATTGAATGGCTGTTTGTGGGTTTGGGCCTTGCTATTGTATTATGGGAAAATAGGAGAATACTTAATTATGTGAAGCTTCTTTCGGCTATCTGAAATGGTTCAATCCAGGCATAAGATGACCCACTCCAGTGAGGTCATTTTTCTGAAGGACTCACATTCTTAGATTTAAATCAGTTGATTTATTTATTTTTTAGACCCAAGCTAATAGACACAGGAGAGGAGATATGTCAGTTGTTAGAAATTGCTGAGGTTTCTTCTTTTCTTCTTGCCTCTTTTATGAATGAACCATAAAAATTCTCTGCTAGAGAATCTTGGAGAAATTTGGGGGGTTGCTTCTATAACATACCCTGAACAATCCATAAATTCATCCCCCGAGTTATGTCTCCCATTCGATTTGCCACAGCATTTTTCTTTGGCAATCAAAGTAAAGGTTGTCCCACAAGATACGGAATAGGAAGCTTAGCATGAATGATTGATTAAAGAAACCTGGGCTGCTTTACACATGACAACTTTTCTTCACAAATTAATTTCACACTGTGATGCATGAAAATCATGCAGGTGTTTCTGTTGCTGTAATTATATGGATTCATTATTAGAAGCAACTTCCAATAATGTGTATATTTTTAAAATGTAATCACGTAGATGGGGACTGAGAAACATTTTTGCTGTCCTGGCAAAATGTTACGGGTGAAGTAAGCTTTAAACCTTCCTGTAACATTCATTCTTCTCTCTGCTTACATACTGTGATGCTGGAGGTGATAACAATAATCACTGAGCAGCTGTCTGGTGAACTACATGGAACAATTCTGATTGCACTAATTAAAGACATAGGACACAGGTTTCTCAGTGACTATCAGGTATACATGTAATCCTTGTCCTGCATAGTGGCAGCATATCCCAGAATAATTCTTGTCTGGGACAGAATATACTGTAGTTCTTGTCAACTGCCTCCTTACAAGTCTCCAGGAATATCTGACTGACTGCTATGCAAACTCTTTATCAATGCAATGCTTGTGTTAATAGAAAACCAATAATCATTATTCGTTTACTTATTACAATGTATAGACTGCACTATTCCTAAGATTCTGGGAGAAATACATAGGCTAAATCATAAAACCACAGTTGCCATTATAAATGACAGATCATTAAAATATTCAGAATTCAGAAAGATACTAGAATGGTCTCACAATGAATGGAATCTGGACCAAAGTATAAACACAAAACTATTGAAAATTTTCTCCCACACTTTAAAAAGCTACTTGAAGTGTACCCTTATAATCATTGACACAGATTATTTTGAATGTAGTCTAGAATTGATGTTCCATGTCAGCCAAGGAAAAGCAGGATCTGATTATTCAGTTATTTATTCATATAGTTCAAAGGTTCATAAACTTATACTTAACTTTGTTACGGTCATTAACCAGCACAAAAAAACTGGTATTCAAATTTTCAGAACATCTAAACTAAATATCAGGAGGGTTAAGAAAGATACATATGGACAAAATATTTGGCTAAAATACGATATTAAATCAAAATGTGTAGCTTGCTCATATGTGCAACGAAGAGAAGAGATTAAAACTGGCAATCTGGATAACATAAACTTTGAAATAGCAGTATCAAATCAATGAACCCCTCTTTGAGGGAGATGGGCAGTCTAGAAATAAATAAATAAATAAATAAATAAATAAATAAATACTATGCACATGCAGACACATGTATATATGAAAATAAAACAGTAAAATGATCCAAACATGTTTTAAAAATTATAACTTCTCTTAAAGGCTCCTATCAAACCTGAAGAAAATATAGTTTAGTAGCTGACATGGTATACACATCGCAAAGCCAATGTTTAATATTGAACCTGAGCCATTTCTGGCTATCTATATTCAGACAGGTTTAATTGCTTTTAATTATTTTATGCCTGATTTTGCATGCCACCATGCAAAGCTTGGCAACCTTGTGTGTTATTTATTTCAGGGTTGATATTGGAAAGTGGAGATTGCTTATATTGTTGATTGTTCTGTGCTGTTTTGCTAGATTTATAAACTTGTCTATAGAATGGTATTCCAACATGGTTTATGTATATCAGAACATGAAATATTTTCATGAAAATATCATGAAACGTAATACAAGAATTATAAAAACAGAGGAGTCAAATGTTATTCTAGATAACATTATACATTTAATGCCACTGCATAAAATCTTAATTAAATACTCATTTGTTAAGTGCATTAAATATCAAAAGAAGGAAAGACATTTCATGTCTCAATGAAGTTCAATAAGTCTGAAAAGATTTGGAATATTCCATTTTCCCATCATAGGATGCATTGGCTCAGTTTTATAGTGCATAGATGAAGACCACATGAATATTAAGTGAAGAATGATGTATCTAGACACCCTTTGAAATATTATACAAATTTAAATTCTTCCGGAACAAGTAATGTTGGAAGTAAATGGAATATCTTGCACAAACATCTGCCTATATCTTCAGCTGCAAGTAGACCATAATTAGAGGACTGGTTTTGAGTTGTGCCAAATTCTAATGAGTCATACAAGGAATCCTTTTCTTCCTTCTTTCTTTTCACCCTCTTCTTTAAGAATTGTCCAACGTCCAAGAAACATAGCATATATCTCAAATATGTTTTACAGTTCCATTCTGCCAAATCTCACCCAGATTTACAATCACCCAGATTTATAATGTATTGTATAATGATAGGCTTAGACATTTGTTTGTTCAGCATGGAGCGAGGTTATGTTCTGGTAGGTGATTATTAATTGCAATAATCCACAATTTATACATGGAATTAAACACAAGCATATCATCATATGTGGCAGTTTTTCAGTGTAAAAATAATATCTATTGTTATTAAATTCAGGGGTTGAGTTACAGAAAAATCTTCATTAGATTATTAGAAGAAAGTACAGATCTTGTAGAAAAAATTCTTCTACTTAAAACACAGAGTCTATGATGTTCTTTAGCCATCTTCCCTTTTTAAACTCCCTTTTCATGACCCTGTAATCCTTTAATTCAGGGTAGAATCAGGGCAACTGAATGGAGTTGAGCATTTACTGGCCAGATGCCCTTCCTGCTGCCTATGTGCAGTTTGCAGGAGATATTTTTTCTTTGTGCCCTGAGAGAGAAGGATCTACCACTGCCTAGGATTGAACTCTCACTCTTCCAAGTGGGAGGTGAGTGTCTTTATCACTAGGCTACCACACCACTCATTCATTAGATTTACTGTGTAATGTGGGAGTTGAAAAGAACCCCTCTTGAGAAGACACAGATTTTAAAAAGAACAAAGATATATTTTTAAAAGTAAGATGGAAGAGAAAAGAAGCTGAACATGTATACACACCAATCCAAAACACCTGATGACAGCATTTTTTTTTTTTTTTGGAAAATGCTTTACACTCTGCTACTTCCTGCCAAGAGTTTGGTCAGTGAATAACTGCATTCATATGTGAGTTTAAGTCATTTATAACAGTGCTCCACTTCCCGAAACCCATTGCTTACTCCAGTGATAGGAATCTGAAGATTAAACAGATAAAATGTGAAGTCTGTTACTTAAGCTAATCAAATAGAGCAAAATACTAGGGAGGGAAATCTTGGAGTATTTATGTGGGTGTGTTGTGTTTGTATATTTTTCTGTCTCCTCTCTCTCGTTTTTCCTTGGGAAAGTCACTTAATATTAATTCAGATCTACAAATTTTAAAACAGGTATACTATGAAATATTTTCATAATCATCTGCAAATCTTAAGATTTCCATGGAAGTTGTGCACAGATTTACCTAGAAGCAGTATATAAAAACTAATTGTTAAGGATGCTTTAAAATGCATTAACATTTATTTTGCAAAAATCTAATTCTGTAGCTAAGTAATACAAAATTCAACAGCTGGAATCTTAGGTGAGGTAAAATAAGAAAGAGAAATAAATCTCAACTTCATTTGTGATTTGTTGGAGTTCTATTTTAGGCTTTTCCACAGAAACAGAAAAACTTTTTTCCCATGTTCATGTTTCAAATATCTCAGAAAGTACTATTGATTAGACCAATCATTTTAGGATGATTGTAGGGTTTGAGTTAGACAGAATTTCTCTTTCTTATTTTACCTCATCTAAAATTCAAGCTGTTGAATTTTGTACCACTTAGCTACAGAATTAGAATCTAGCAAAAGCCAGGTTAGTGCATTTTAAAGCATCCTGAACTATTAGTATTTATACACTTCTTCAGGTAAATCTGTGCACAACTTCCATGGAAAGTTTAAGATTTGCAGATGATTATGAAAGTATGTTACAGCCCCTCACTCATCAAAAAATATGAGTTACAGCTACCACAGATGAATGTAAATGTAATTTTCCTTTGTAGTTGGGCACTGCAGAGAGAGATGGAGGTTATTAGCAAGCTGTTTCTCAGAGAAGCTTGCTTGCCATTACTGATATTCATTAGTTACAGTTTGATTGCGCTTTGTGTCCAAACATTGATTTCCAAACCAACTTGTGGCAATTAAATCAGAAAACCAATAGTATATACAAATAATACAAGACACTAATATTTTATAATTCTGTTGAACAGATAATCTGACCATCTGATACTACTTGTATTATGTAAAGATACACAATATTTAATGTTTCTCATACTATTTTAGACAACAAGGAGGTACTTTGAAAGACATTGGGAAGCACAGTAAAGTGCATGGGAAAAACAACAGGAAAAACAGAGAAGGGGATATGATGTAAGGAGGAGGCCGTGCCAATGCATAAATATAAATAAATATACAATGTAGTTTCATTAAGATGATAAATCCCCTTTACAGAGTTTATCGCAAAATACAGGATATCTAGGGATATTCCATTTAGTTCTTTACAGTTCACTAGCACACAAGTTGAAAGCTTCTCCTTTACCACTGTTATGAAACCTCTCTTTCAAAATGTACTTTTAGTTATATCCCACATCTCTTATTCTGTTGCTAAATATTGACTTAACGCTTAAGACCACAGTGCTGAAAGCTATTTATATTTCAAATTTTTTAAAGAAAAAGTCAGCTTCTTATCTCAATCTACTGTATTCTTCATTTGATCATCTTGGTTTTCAGGGTTTCGCTATAGCACGCTTTTATAGTAACCGTTGTCATAAATAATCAGGGAAGTTTCAGAACAGGAAAAGGGTGGTTTAATGCTACACTGAAGAAGGAATCAAGATTAAAGAATGCACAGAATCCTGAAACTGGTGATTGGTCTCAAAGCTACAATCACTCCTTTAATCTCTTCGATGAAATTGAAGCTTAATTTTTGCTCATATTTAAGAAGCCCAGAGACTGGCCAGTTTGCTTTGACAGAACAATGTCAAATTTCTATAGAGCCTACACAAGACGAAAATGGAATCATTTTAACAAAATTAAATCACCTCTAAATGATTTATTTATATAGGGGATGATTTATTTTAAATTCCACAATAAATATTGATAAAATACGAAGTAGTGGTTATTAGTAAAGAGACTCAGTAGGCAGTATATGATGTTATCTTATAGAACAGACTTGGGAGCACTTTATTTTAACTCCTATTATCAATTGCTACTGACTGGGTTTGCACAATATGCTAGTTTATGTAAATCCAGCCCATTCAATGTGGTTACTTTATTGTTTGACATCTTTTGCAAACACAGGCAATTAGGTAAATTCAGTAAATCATGATTCATTTCATTGTGCCTATCATGTTCACATGTTAAATAGGATGGATTCAGTACAGCAAGTTTTTGATCTCCATAGAACTTTTCCTTCAGCCTTTGCTATGGCTGTGCACTTTTCTGAGTACAGTATATTGTTTGTGTTGCTGACAAAAAATTGTTTTGCATCTCAGAAATGTACCGTCCATTAATACATTGAAAAGAATAAAGGTCTCATATGACTAATTTGAAATCTGATTTCTTGTTAGTATTTCCAAGGAAGGAAGAGCTATTGAAATGCTGTAGACCCCACCTGTGTTACAAACATGATGACAAAAAAAGCTGCATCAAGACTTCAGATATAGTTATAACACAAAAATATTGATTTGATTTTTTTTTTAAAAAAAATAGGACTTAATCCCACAAAGTCAATTGCCATTCTGAGAACCTTGTTTCAGGAAAAAGACATACTACAAATGAGAGATAAATATTGATCAAAGAAGTGCAGCTT
>WNWU01000089.1:4219562-4233743 GCA_012654045.1 Ptyas mucosa
TTTAAACTAATGAAAATACAATACATTAATAAACAAAAATCAATTACATTTTTGTAATTGAATATGCTAAAAAAGATTCCATTAAATTGTTTATATTCCACATTTTCTTCTGAAAGGAAACTGAAATGGCTAGTAAGAATTTGCAACAAAATCGGGATCAAGCTCTGATGTCACAGGAATTGAGTTAGTAAGAGATAGTATTTAATAGCAAATCTACTGAGATTCATAAGATCTTATCAGCTGGACATGAATATAACTCTTCCACTGGATTATATTAGGGCTGTGGTAAATGTTAACAAAATTAATATTTTAGTATGTAAAGTGTGTGGGTGAGGGGAGGTTGTAGACAAAAGTGTTCCCTTCAAATGATTTTTTTCTTTTCAATGCCTATTTCATCTATTGCTTCTAGCACATTTTTCCAATTATATGGTGACTTCATGGTGTGATGATGCTATGACCCTAAGGCATCTAAAATGATTATGAAAATGCCTAATCTATAGATGTTTAATTAACAATGAAAAGTAATAATAATGTTATGTACTTAAATTGGATTATATCATTACAATATAAAGATTTAAAAGGTTTATAATGCAACGGTACTACTGAAGTATTTCATTATGTTATTTTGTTATTCTTGCATGTATACAAACTTGCAATGGTGAACTTTCTGAACTTACAATTACCTGTATAAAACTATGTATTTAAATAAGTACTGAATGCCAAGACGAATCATACCTTAATAATGCATCTCATGTTTTTGCATGTGGAAGGCCTCAGGTTCAATCTCTGGTATATTCTGATAAAAAAAATTCTTCAGAAAGAAGGATTGGAAAAGACCCTTGAATCTATGCTATAAGCTGAGCTGAAGTAAACAAAGGAGATCATAGAGTTCCAAGATATGCCTTAATATATGCCTACTGTGAAAAAGGGAAACTCCATGGTATGGATCGTTAGGAAGAAAAAATAAAAACAAAACTGCCAATATCATAACATTGCTATAAAATTCCATAGCGGGGCTACAATTGGCCTACCCTGCAGAATTCTGCTTTTTCTTTTTCAAAAATAATATTGAAGAGGCGGAAAGATTAAAGGGTAACCAAAATTGATTAAGGAGCTTCTTAATGGGGGTGGGGAGATGAGCAAGTGGTGAGGCTTGGTAAAGGCGTATAAAATTATGCCTGATTTGGAGAAAGGAGAGAGAGAAAAATGTTTGATTAATCATCCTCAGAAGATGAATGATGGAAGATTGTAAAGGAAGTGCTTCTTCACTCAGCACAAAGCTAACAATGAATTCAGTATCACAAGGTGTAGTGACAGCTACTAACTTTCATCATTCAAAGTAGACTTAGAATCATGGAGGAGAAAGTTATCAATGGCTGTTAGTAATGCTGTGTTAACTTTTTGTTCCATTTTAAAGCCATAGTGTAGCAAGAAGTGAAATGCAACAATTCCTTTCAGAATCTCAGAGAAAGAAAAGATCTTCCTAGCTTTCTAGTGACTTTTCAATTTTTTTTAATCAAAGTAATGAGCTTGCACATAGTCATGTGCCATGTTTTTCTTTCTTAAGTTGAGCTAAGTTGTACGGAGAGAGAAAGAGAGAGGGAGGGAGGGAGAGAGAGAGAGCATTTATTCACCTGGTTTATGTGCTGAGTTTCTTTTCATAATGAACACCTATGATGGTTTCCTATTTAAAATGCAAAACTGAAAAATAATAAATTAAGCAACTGTAAAGCATTGGCAGTAAAGCAGTAAAAACTGGAATGAAGAAAGGTATCTTTAGAGATTTTCTGAAGGCAAAAAAAGTAGAGTGCAAGCAGAATTCATGAAGAAGTGTATTCCATAATCCAGATTGTTTTGAAGTTGTGATCACATTGCCAGAAATTTAAAGCATCAGGACAGCCTTTAATTATTTATCAAATCTGAGGTAGACCAGGTTAAAAACAGACACTGTAAGGGCAACTGGAGCATTGATTTATGTTGTACAGTATATTAACACAAACTTTAAAATCTGCTAGGTTCTCCTTCTGTCCTGTCTTATATCATATAGCCATGATGGCAAACATATGGCATGTGTGCCAGAGGTGGCACACAGAGCTCTCTCTGTGGGCACACATGCCGTCACCAGCTGCTTTTCCAGGTTCGGCACCAAGTGCCAAAACTGGAGCACGTTATGCACGCGTGCCGGAACACCAGAGCCCAGAAGAGAGCTGGTTGACCAGCTGTCTGTCGCGTATGAGTGCAATGGAACCCAGAAGAGCAGCTGGCCATCACACACATGCGCACTGGCCAGCTGCTCTCTTCTGGGCTCTGGCACTCCAGCACATGCACATGCGCACGCTCCACTTTTGGCACTCAGTGCCGAAAAGGTTAGCCGTCACTGTCATATAGAATCAAAGTGGGGTTATCTTAAGTCTTCCTTCTGCATCCTTGTTTTCTTGTTTCATTTTTTGTCTCTTTTCTCTGCTAAGGGCTCTTGGCATTTCTTTGCAAACTTTTATCTCAGTTTCCCTCTACATGCCTCCTTAGCTAACCCAGTAACTTCAAAAAAAGGTCCTAAAACCACCTTCTTGAAACAGTGGGGATAAATACTCCCAACAAAGAAACATTAATCAGGTCCCTTAACTATGTGTCTAGTCCTGTCTGGTATCTTTGCTTAGCCAGGAGGGACAAAGGTTGAATAAACAGCCTTCAGCTCTCCACACACACACAGTCTGGCTCTACCCAAACTAGGTTACCATTAGATGGCAGCAAGGAGCAATAAATCTTTTTAATTCTCTGCTGTCATCTAATGGTTGTTTGGGAATTTTGCCCATAACTCTGAGAACAACAAGCTCCAAAATAGCAAGATAAGCAATTTTATTTATTTAAAACATTTATATAGCCAGCAATTGCCAGGATTCACATGACCTGCTCTAATACTACAATCTAAGAGAATGCAGATCTAACTGACTCAATGTGCAAATTTTTTACAATAAACCACTGAAAAAAAGTTGAAGACAAAGAGAAAACTATGTAGCTGCCACTGCATCCATGCTTGTGAAAATTGATACCAATTAGGTCTTCATTTGCTCTCAATCTGCTTTGCCCCAATATTTCCTCATCTGTTGTCAACTGTGTTGCTTTCAGCTCTTTAGCATATCATAAGGCTTATTTGGCTTCATGAGAACAAAAGGGTATTCAGAACCACAGGACATCTGAATTTGATGTTTTACTTCATTCTTGCAAAATTTCTCAATAAGATGACCAGCATAACATCTGTCAATGACAACAGAATTAACAATTTGCTCCTCACCTTAAATCATGCAGAGTGGGCATGCAGGGGGACAGATATTGAGACATGTTTAGGGTTATATGGCTTCTTAGTTTGGCAACTTCATCATGGTTACTGAGCCAAGGAGCACAGGAAATGTGTCTGTTAGGCAGCAGAGTGGGTGATATTCTGTTTCTGTCACCAACACCCAACAATATGCACTCAAAGTCTACAGAACATTGGCTGGGACACCTGTTCAGTAACATAGAATCTTCCATAATAAATCATAAATCTTCCATAATACCATCCTTTCAATACAAGCCTGCTGCCTTCTAGTCAAGGCTAGGAGACATGAACTCCACCTATTTGTCTCAGCTAAGTTTTTTACTTTATGCAAGGTCATCATATTTACCCAGGATTTACCCAAGCTCCATGCCATTTATACAGGTTTAACTCTTAGATATTTAATCAGCAGCTGACCTAGCACTAAAGAGCAGAAAAAGAGCAGAAACATTATTGAAGTGGTCATCTTCACTGACCCCATGATTTTCTTAATTAAACTGCACCTAAAAGGTAGAGCGGCCTTTTACCATTTTTTCCAAACAGGGACTCTAGATAATACTTGCATTATGCTGAGGAAGAATAGTTTGATCTCTGGTGGTGAAGGGAAGTGTATTGTTTTTGTGCTGTTAAATCTACAAAATATCTACAAAATGTTGTTTTCATTACAAGCTCTTGATTATATTTTAAAAAGAGATTACCAGCAAACAGACAATATTCATATGTGGCAAGCATTAGATGAAGGAACAATGGTATTCTGCTCCTAGCAGACATGTTGAGTCTCCTGGGTTTAGCTGGAGACAAAATTGAATCTAACTGGATGATCAGACTGAAGCATTTCTGGGAGTTTGCTAATGACATTCAGCAAAGAGAAGTTTCTGTGTCAGGAGCTAATATAGCCCACGATAAAGACACAGCATTGCTTTAGAGCTACAAGCTAAATATTTAGGAGTCAGTCCAATGAAGTAGTGTCATGCCAGTCATACTACTGCTTGCACTGCACTTATTAGCCAAGTGAATAGTTAGACCTGGCACTTCCTATTGCTGAGACACTAGATGCCAGCCAGCAGATGAGTGCAAGGAATGGAAGCGTTCATTCCACTAGCACAAAAGAGCATCTGAGGCAACTTGGGTTCAATGATGGTGGTACCTCCAGATGCAGAGTATACCTAAACTTAGTTGTAATATCACTTAAGCAACAAATGACTCAAGCATTGGGCAAGAAAGCAAGAATGCATACTGAATATGTGCAATGGTAGGCACTTATTCCACTTGTTCTAGCAACACTTGCCAGCTATAATGGAATTTCAAATCCCCATTTTCTGTTACTGCTCCAATAGATCTGAAATCTATTAAACTGGAGGAGATGGCTATAGAGGCAAACTCATAGAAGTTGCACACACACACGTGTGTGTATGTGTGTGTGTGTGTGTGTGTGTGTGTGTGTGTGTGTGTGTGTATATATATATATATATATATATATATATATATATGTATGTATGTATGTATGTATATATATATCATACACAATAATTTGATCATTAGGGTGGAACACAAATGACCATTTAAAATTCTCTATCGGATTTGTGACCTGAAAAATAGGCTGTACACTGAAGTTCTTCAGGGGAAGAATATTCCAAAAATCTTTGAAGGAAAAATGTCTCCTGTACCAATTGTAGTGCCACTATTACTGGAAAAGTCCAGTAGAAAGAATTCTCCTGTCTTCTCTTAAGATTGAATGGAACATATCAAACACAAAGGCTGGAGACAAGCAGAGAGTTTATAGTGAAAGAAAAAACAGCCTATTCACATAATTGTTTTGGCCACCTCATATGTAAATAAGTGCAAAACAACCACACTTTATCTATGAAAATGCCTTTGAAATGTTCCCCTTTGAAAACATTTCTGAAGCAAATTTTCATTCATCAAAATAAAATACTTTTATGTAGTGAATTTAATTTGCCTCATTGCAGTGAAGAGGGAATGCAAGGAACACTTCAGTAAAGTGCTTTGTGTCATCTTGCAGCCTCCTTTTGGTTTCTGCTGGTATTTGCAAAAGCTAGAGGAGATTTTTGCACAAGAATTACACTCGCATAGAAGCCCGTGTTTGTGAATGATATGTATCCAATATAAATGTGTTAACTAAAAATTGAAAATAGAGGGATAGTACCTGGGAGAAGCTAGGTTCTGTGAAATACATGTATACATACATCCCAGGAGCAGGATGACAAGAGAAAAAGATATTTCCTGGCCACAGATTTGGTCAAATCAACTAATTAAATACTTTTTTTTGTGTGCAAAATTTGCACAGAGAATAGAAATCCTATTGAAATCTTGAAGAACCTTTCAATTAAGAAGAGAAAAATTACTGAAGATTCAACATCATATTCTTGGCAGGGAGCCTTATGATCTCTCAAGTATCTTACTGGCAAGCAATACGGTAGATTAGGGACAATTTTGGGAAAAGCAGCATTGAAGGCTGGCTGCAAGCCATGTGTTATTTAAAACCTAGAAAGTGCGTGAAATTTACCAACTGTGAATTATGGTTCACCATCTGCTTGATACTGTGGCACAATCAATAGATATTGAGACAATGGTCTCCACTGTAGATTGGATTGGGCAACCACTTACTCTCTAAGACAATATACTGTGCTTATGCCATAAAGTTACTTACATTTGCTTTTTATTATCACAATTTAAATAATCATTAAAAGTCTGCATACACCCAACCAACAAAAATAATTAAAAACAGGTTCACCAAAATGCACATCCCATGACTAGTTTCCTTCAAATAAAAACTTTAGGGTAAACAAAGTTGTTGAAGAATCAGAGAAAGAAAGGTTAATGAGATCTTGAGCAGTTTGCTACTTGCTCAAACTCAAATTACTTGTGTAAGGGTTATTGACAGGAATTTACATTGATGTGGTTGTTTGGTTTCCCTCTAACAAGATAAGCTAAATTTAGCAGGTAGGACAGAATATATTCCACCAGGAGAATTTTCCATTTATTGCAGTGATACCAGTAAGAACTGTAGGAGCTGAGAGGAAGCCACAGTGATGACAGCAGTTCTAGATATTGCTTTTCAAACTAAAAGGGTAGGTTTAGAGTACCAGCCAAAAGGTAGTTTTTTTCCTTAAATAAAATTCCCTTCCCTAATGCTCAGCCCAAACAGAATTTTGGAATGACATCAAAAGTGACAACCCAGACAAATTAATAATCCCAGCAGAGCCCTGACAGAACTGAGTGTCTTCAAAGGCATGTCTGCAGGGGAAGAAAAACACTGCATAGAAAACAATATAACATCACTGCCAATGGTAATAATACAGAAAGGGTTATGTCTGGGGCTGAAAAGAGGGGTGATCAGTGGCTGGACTGACTAAATGAAAGCTTTGTGCCTCCAAGTACAAGTTACTGAGATATATAATGGGGATCTCACTGGCTTCAGTGGCTGCTTGTGAGGGATCAAAAGCATTATGAAGACTGTTGTACTAGATGCAGTCAGCACAAGAAGACAGTTCCTGAATATAAGAAAGAAAAAGAAACACCAGCAACATCATTCTGAATGGCAGTTGGGACAAACGTCATCTTGTGAAGCATTTAGGCATGGCTAATCTGCAACAGCCTTACCTCAGAGGACCAACTTCAGCCCATGATACTTGCAATTTGGCTTTGAGAGAGGGCTTCATTAAAGGTTTCACTGAACAGATGAACTCCACTGAAACTTCGCACATCAATACAATCCTTTTTCTTTTGCTTTATTAGAATGTTAGAATGTTAAGTTAGAGTCTAGAGGGGTGTCAAACTAGTGGCCTGTGGGCCGGAGGCATCACACATGCCCACCCCAGCTCCATGAAGGAAAAAAATGTCGCGAAACGTCATGTGACAACAATGTAACACCGCATGTTTGACACCCGTGATTAGATCACTGCTTTTCATTATGCACAGTTAATGAACCTGATTGCCCCCACCTAGGAAATGGTATGGTCCAGATAGCACAATGCCACGGTCTTTCCTGATTTTAATGATTAGCTGTTGTGGCAAAGCTGATGCTAGTTTGGGCCAGCTCCCTCTACAGCTGATAGTCTGGAATCAGAGGGAGATATCTCTAAACTTTCTTAATTCAGAGCTCTAAATTATCCAACTAAGACTTGAGAAGTTTTCTATGGTCCTTTTTTTTATGAGGGGTCCTTGGTGCTCTCTGAGCTTGCTTGTTTTCTTGCAGACATTTCATTAATCAAATTAGGTAACATCACCTTTCTTTTATTTTCAATATTTTTTAGAAAAACTTTGCAACAGTTTTGTTTTTCCACAAGATATTTCTATCGGCCCTCTATGCAAACATGCTTAACTGTCATTGATACTTACACATAGGTGTAGAGGGATTACTATTTCAAAAAGAAATTATGAGTACATTTTCTACCACTAAATCATTAGCCTGCAGGAATGGGACAGAACAAAATCAAAGCTACATCCAAGTATTTCTTCTCCTGTGAAAACATCACCAACCCACTTTCTGTAGCCACAAATTTGGTGGAAATTTTTTGAAAGAGTTGCGGTATTTTTGTAGAAGAAAACATGTTGCGAAAAGAAAAAAGGAAATAAAAAAGGAAAGGAAAAAAAGGGAAGAGATGAGAAGGGAAATTGTAACTCTTGCATGTGTCATTGCAATAAATGATAACTTTTCCCTGAGGAATGTTCTGTTCTACCTGCTAAATTTAGCTTGTCTTATTAGAGAGAAACCAAACAACCATAAATATATAAATTCCTGTCAAAGGAAAGAAAAGAATGGGGTGCAAACAAAAGCAAGATAAACATTCCATGGGAACTTAAATATTTTGAAATAGATGTTAAAATATTTTAAATGAAAATATTTTAAATTTTTATAGTCTGCTTGTGAATGAATTAAAATAGATTGTTCATATTGTTAATCATGAGAAATCCTGCTGAATTTGCCTCATGGGTTTTTCCCAGTGGAAAGAGTCGAATAAGCATGTATATTTTTGATAAATGTGTAAAGAAGTAAATATACAACAATGCTTATATAGTTACAGTTTATTAATAAAGTACAAGTAGTCCTCGATTTACAACAGTTCATTTAGTGACCATTCAAAGTTGCAATAGCACTGAAAAAAGTGACTTATGACCTTTTTTCATAGTTACAACCTTTGCAGCATCCCCATGTGATCATGTGATCAAAATTTAAACACATGGCAATTGGTTCATACTTATCCCAGGTTCATGTGATCACCTTTTGCATCCTTCTGACAAGCAAAATCAATGGGGAAGCTAGATTCACTTAACAACCATGTTACTAACTTAAGAACTGCAGTGATTCAGTTAACTGTGGCAAGAAATGTCATAAAATGGGGCAAAATTCACTTAACAAATGTCTCATTTATTTATTATTTATTTTATTTTGTCGCATTTCTATGCCGCCCAACTCCCAAGGGACTCTTAAGAATAGAAATTTTGGGCTCAATTGTGGTCGTAAGTTGAAGACTACCCGTATGGAAATTTCCACACAGAGGAAGATTACACATAAGAGGTTTTCAAGGGAATATTTAGGGAATGCCAGAACAGTTTTGGAATTCTTCAAGTATGTGGAAGAAAGCTTGATAACTAATATTGAAATATATTAAGAAAATAAAATATATGTTAAATTTGTGGTTATAGTGGTGGCCCTTAAGTGAATGACTCTTCTTCCTCTTAATGAGGAACCAGCACATTATAGCTATTAAACTATTAGACCAAAGCTGGGAAATTCTAGATTCAAATCCAGCCTCAGCCACAGATGTTTCTTGTATGATTTTGGGCCAGTGATGCTCACTCAGTTCAATTTACCACAGGGTACAGTAGGTGTGGCAAAAAATTGGGATATAGAATATATTTAATGTTGTACTGAGTTACTTAATGAAAGGGAGGATGCAAATCTAACAAAATAAAATATACCAGTACTTTTAGATTTGCTTCTCTTTCTTTTATCTGGCAATTTAACTGATCATGGCCCTGTTAGGAGTAGGGCGGGAGGACCCCTTGGAGGGTAGAGCCGAGGACTTTCTACAGTATCTGTATGACAAAATCTCTCAGATTTGGGAACACCTGGACTCTGACTGGGTAGATTCAGGGGGGATGATGGAGGCAGGTCTTGAGAATATTATCTGGGGAGAGTTTGATTCTGTGTCTTTCGAAGACATGGACAGGATACTGGGTAGACTGAGTGTGGCCACATGTTTATTGGATCCGTGTCCCTCCTGGTTGGTGCTGGTCTCTCAGGAGGTTACACGAGGCTGGCTCCAGGGGATTATAAATGCTTCCTTGAGTGAGGGTGTCTTCCCCACCGCCTTGAAAGAGGTGGTGGTGAGGCCTCTCCTCAAGAAGCCTTCCCTGGACCTGGCAGTGTTGGCTAATTATCGTCCAGTCTCCAACCTTCGCTTTGTTGTGAAGGTTGTTGAGAGTGTGGTAGCGCCAAAGCTCCCTCAGTACCTGGATGAATTGGCTTATCTGGATCCATTCCAGTCGGGCTTCAGGCCTGGGTACAGCACGGAGACGGCATTGGTCGCATTGGTTGATGATCTCTGGAGGGCTCGGGACAGGGGTTGCTCCTCTGTCCTGGTCCTATTAGACCTTTCAACGGCTTTTGATACCATTGACCATGGTATCATGCTGCACTGGTTGGAAGAGTTAGAGGTGGGGGGCACCGTGTTGTGGTGGTTCTCCTCCTTTCTCTCTGACCGGTCACAGACTGTGTTGGCAGGGGGGCAGAGGTCGACCGCGAGGCCCCTTTATGTGGGGTGCCACAGGGGTTGGTCCTCTTGCCCCTTCTGTTCAACATTTATGTGAAGCTGCTGGGTGAGATCATCCGTGGTTTCGGGGTGAAGTACCATCAGTACGCTGATGATACTCAGCTGTACATCTCCACCCCGGATCACCCCAATGATGCCCATGAAGTGATGTCCCGGTGCCTGGAGGCTGTACGGATCTGGATGGGGAGAAACAGGCTCAGGCTCAATCCATCCAAGACCAAGTGGCTGTGGTTTCTGACGTCTCGATATAGTCAGTTGGTGCCAACACTGACTATTGGGGGTGAGTCGTTGGCCCCCAAAGAGAGGGCTCGCAACTTGGGTGTCCTCCTGTACTCCCGGCTGTCTTTAGAAGAGCACTTGACAGCTGTGGCCGGGAGGACTTTTTATCAGGTCCGCCTGATTCGCCAGTTGCGTCCCTTTCTGGATTGGGACTCATTAAGTACGGTCACTCATGCCCTCATCACATCCCACCTTGACTACTGCAATGCTCTCTACATGGGGCTCCCCTTGAGAAGCACCCGGAGGCTCCAGCTGGTCCAGAATACGGCCGCGCGGATGGTTATGGGAGCGACATGGCACTCCCATGTGACTCCCCTCCTGCGCAAGCTGCACTGGCTCCCAGTGGTCTTCCAGGTGCGCTTCAAGATTTTTGGTTATCACCTTTAGAGCGCTCCATGGCTTAGGACCGGGGTATCTATGAGACTGCCTTCTGCCACCAGTAGCCTCTCACCAACCAGTATGCTCCCATAGAGAGGGACTTCTCAGGGTGCGGTTGGTCAAACAGTGTCAACTGGCAGCCCCCAGCGGGAGAACCTTCTCTGTGGTGGCACCTGCCATCTGGAATGAGCTCCCCCTGGAGTTACGGAGGATCCTGGATCTGCGCACTTTCCACTGTGCCCTCAAAACATTCCTGTTCCAGCAAGCTGGCCTGGCCTAACTTCCCTTTTAAATTGCTTTTAAATTTGTCTTATAAATTGGGGTGTTTTAAATTTGTTTTTGGGCCAAAGTGTTTAATGTATTTTAAATGGTTTTTTAACGTTTGTACTATGTGTATTTTATCTTTTGGCTGTCCACCGCCCTGAGTCCTTCAGGAGTAGCGCGGTATACAAGTGTAGTAGTAATAATAATAATAATAATAATAATAATAATAATAATAATAATGCTTTCAACCAACAGTCTCCAAGATTTAGGCAAATAACAAAACAGAAGAGGATCGAAAGATCTTTCTTCCAGTTGTGACTTGTGAAAATCTCCCACCAGATTTTCAGTACCAGTGAATACTGTATATTCTCCATCCTTCAGATGAGATTTAAGGTCAGATACCTTAATAAACAGATTAAGAAATTAAAAACAGATTAAGATTAAATTTAAAAAACAAACAAACCCTGAAACGGAAACAAATTTGTGTCACTCCAAATTCTCCACAAAATGAGAAATAATAATTCTGAATTAAGCAATAATTCTGAAAAGAAAGCACATTTTAGATACGTCGCAGTGAACTTCTGCCTTTTGTTGGATTGCAGTTATCTTCTGTTTGCATGTTTTAAAAATGGAGCATTGCAAAGCTGCTGCCTGATTATCAGTTGCCTTTTTAAATCCATCAAATATTAGAATAAATTAATTAAAATACATAGTTAACTACATATCACAACCCTTAGGCATAAGTTAATCATAATTGTAATTAGCGTTCATCAACCTCTTTTTCCTCTGAATTCAATATTTGCTGTATATAATCTCAATAATCCCTTCCAATAATGGTATCTTGAATATAGTCTTATTATCTCCCCATGTGCAGCTCTAGGGCTGCGGTTGAATCCAAAGGAATAAAACCTGTCTTGTCTGTTTCCCTTTGAGTGAGATATAAACAGAAGTAGATGGTTCCCTAGATATAATTTGGGAATCTTGCATTTTATTTTAGAGAAAGTAAAAATAGGAGAAGCATGTATGGTTCAAAGTGGAAACATTTACATTAATTTATATAATCTATATAATGTTTATTATTTTAAACCATGCCATACTCCTTGGTCTGCTTTTCTACATTATGAATATGTTAAATTGCTTTACAATTAGTCAACTGCTACATGTTTTCTACCAAAAATATCTGAATATTGCAAGTATTTTTTAGGTTCTTGGTATTTTGTAAAAAGTTCCCAAGGCATCCATCTTTCCCAGAATCTGAAATTAGGAAAGGTTCTACTTAAAAATTAGAGATTTAATAATTATAACTTTGTTTGGATTGAAGAGCATTCTTCAACTTGGTGCCTTTCCAATGGGCTGGGATTACAACTCCCATATACCCTAGCCAATGTGAGCACTCCTAAGAATCAGTTAAGATCCTTGAAAGCTAATGCTTAATAACGCTGAATCACAGTTCATACAAAAACAGCTGGTTCTCCCTCTGCCCTGGATGTCCTGTAAACAACCACAAGTCAGAAGGTTGTGAATGGCAAGATACAAAAATTGACCTTTGTGGATAGAAATAAGACCAATATCTTCTCAAGGCAGAAATGTTGCTTCTTACGAAGACCCCAAGAGATGCCTTACCCCTCCCTTTGGGAAACTGAATGATTGAGTTCTTTGGGGGGGGGAATAAAGGGTAGATTCAGAAGGCAGAACTAGGAATTAGAAGACACAACTTGGTATGGAAGCTGAGAAATTGGACCAGGTTTCTGCCTATTTTCCCAGCCACTCAATTAATTCACTGGCATCTTGGGAAATGGGAAGTCCACGACAGAGGATTAAGACAGAGAAAATATCTGCTATCTCTGGAAATGCAACTTAAAAGTTTAGCTAGGAATATTGTGTTAAGTTCAATTTTTGTTTCTTGTGCTTTGCTAAAGATTCCTGACCTACATTTCTATGCACAAAGTAATTTGTGGAGAGACTGCTAGGTGGTTATATTTTTAGGAAAATGAATGGCACTCTTCCACTGATTATGTTTTTAACAGTAAAATAGAAATTTGTTGGTAATGCATTTATTTTTGGATTGCTTTTTTAAAAATTGTTTTCTAGATTTTAAACTTCCTAAGCTACTCAGTCACAATAATGAGATGAATGGCTATATAAATTTAACAATAAAAAACTGTGTAAGATGTTCATGGAGTTATAATGTTTCTTCAGAATCTTGTATCCTGAAGTAGTAAGTTGAATTCACTGCAGTGAAAGAGATTCCCCCCCACCCTCAGTTTTAGCAGTCCAGCACCATCTTACAGTCTGCCTATCTTTTGTATTATCCTGTGGATTTTTTTTATTTCATTGTTGACTCTGATCAAGGCAACCGTATATTTATCTTCATTAACAGGAAAAATTTGCATCTTTTGTCTAAAGTTAAAAAATAGTTTTGCAATTATGTTTGTTTAAAAATATGCATTTATGGTACTTATTTCTCCAATACTGGTTTATCTTCCAAGGAACAGAGGAAAGGCTAAAACGTTAAGTCATAGCCCTTTGAGGTACCCCACCAAGTGTCTATTGATTAAAGTTATTTTTTCCATCTCTTTGTTTCCAGTCAGTTATCATCTAGACTTTTTCATTACAGATGTGGCATAAAGAGCTCACATTATGTGATGTTTCTCATGCAGCTAAAAATGGAGAGGACACGTGGACATGAACATAAGCCATAGCCTCCCCTTCCTCAGGGCTAAACTATAAATGTACAGATCATTAAGTACATAGTATGAAGCAGCCCCTTTATTCTTCCCTGATAGTATTATAAGATGGGGAAGTGTCATAGTGAACGAGTTGAAATCATCATATATGGATGAGATTTTAAAATGTATCTCTTCATTTTGCTTGCAACATTTCTCTCTCTCACTAAACATATTTGTTTGTTTTCTGAGGTTTTCACGGGTGTTTGTATGTAGATCTTTGGTTATTCGGGTTTTCTCCCGCGTAAAATTGGAAGTGTCTTGGCGACATTTCGATGAAGTCTCATTCATCATCTTCAGGCTGGTGTTTTTGGCTTTGTGCTCCTAGAAGCATGAAGCATATACATATGTATATACATATACGTATACGTATACGTATACGTATACGTATACGTATACATATACATACATACATACATAC
>WNWU01000089.1:4238743-4278203 GCA_012654045.1 Ptyas mucosa
CAAAGACAAAATTGAGTTAGAAAACCAAGGAGTATATGAAATCCCATGCACTGCTTGTCCCACCACATACATCGGACAAACCAACAGAAGAATAAGTGCACGCATTGAAGAACACAAGAACTCAGTCAGAAAAGAGGAACCAACTTCTTCCCTGGTCCAACACCTTAAAGCCACAGGACATGATATTGACTTTAAAAAGACCAGAACTACCACCAAAACTGAACATTTTAACAACAGAATAATCAGAGAAGCCATCGAGATAGAAAAATGCCCACACAGCATGAATAAACGAGATGATACCTCCCGCCTACCAGCCATTTGGAAACCCGCCCTTATTGACAAACGAGTCCTTAACACAAAGAATAACACCAGACCCACACTCACGAAAACCACACAGGATATCACCATCACACTTCCATGCAAAAAGCAAACCCAGACCCACACCGATGATGAGGCACGACCACAGACCAGAAGCCAGACCAAAGCTGCATCATTGGCCAATTTAAACCCCTCCAATCCATACATGAAGCAAACTGACACCCACCACGAAGATGTGGCATGACCACGAACGTGAAGCCAAACAACAGTAATGCAGCTCACCAGCTCAAATCCCCCTGCAACTTAACCCGAGCACAGCCAAGCCCCCACCCAAACAGAGCACACCCCCATCCAATCAGAGCACAGCCAGGCCCCCAACCAATCAAAGCACACCTCCACCCAATCAGAACACAGCCATGCTCCTACCCAATCAGCTCCCACCCCCACTGGCAGTTAAAAGGAAGAAACAGCTGTGATCACACATTGCTCCTGGAAGCACGTAGCCGAGAACACCAGCCTGAAGATGACGAATGAGACTTTGTCGAAACGTCGCCAAGACACTTCCAATTTTACGTGGGAGAAAACCCGAATAACCAAAGGCCTACACACACACACACACACACACACACACACACACACACATACGTGGTGGGATTCAGCCAGTTTGCACCACTTCAGGAGAACTGGTTGTTAACTTTCTGAGCAGTTTGGTGAACTGGTTGTATATACAGTATTCTCTAGACATGTGATGGCTCAGTGGTTAAAGATGTTGAGCTTATCAGCTGGAAAGGTGACAGTCTGGGTTTGAGACCCAAGTGCTGTGTGAGAGGCAGTTGGGTCTCTCATTACTTGCCCCACCCAGCTCCTGCCATCCTAGAATAGAATTGAATAGAATTCTTTATTGGTCAAGTATGATTGGACACACAAGGAATTTGTCTTGGTGCATATGCTCTTGGTATACATAAAAAAAAAGATACATTTGTCAAGAATCATAAGGTCCAACAACTAATGATAGTCATAGGGAAACAGTCAATATAAATCTTAAGGATACCAGCAACAAGGTTACAGTCAGTCATAAGGAGATGGGTGATAGGAACGATGAGAAGATCAATAGTAATGTAGACTTAATGACTAGTTTGACAGTGTTGAGGGAATTATTTGTTTAGCAGAGTGATGGCGTTCGGGAAAAAACTGTTCTTGTGTTTAGTTGTTCTGGTGTGTAGTGGTCTATAGTGTCATTTTGAGGGTAGCAGTTGAAACAGTTTGTCCAGGATATGAGGGGTCTGTAAATATTTTTACAGCCCTCTCTTTGACTTGTGCAATATACAGGTCCTCAGTGGAAGCCAGGTTGGTAGCAATTGTTTTTTCTGCAGTTCTAATTATCCTCTGAAGTCTGTGTCTGTCTTGTTGGGTTGCAGAACCAAACCAGACAGTTATAGAGGTGGAGATGACAGACTCAATAATTCCTCTGTAGAACTGGATCCGCAACTCCTTTGGCAGTTTGAGCTTTCTGAGTTGGCACAGAAAGAACATTCTTTGTTGTGCTTTTTTGATGTTAGGTGTCCATTTTAGGTCTTGAGATATAGTAGAACCTAGAAATTTGAAGGTCTCTACTGTTGATACTGTGTTGTCTAGTCTTGTAAGAGATGGTAGTATGGGAGGGTTTCTCCTAAAGTCCACCACCATTTCTATGGTTTTCAGTTCCAGATTGTTCTTGTTGCACCACGAGGCTAAGTGTTCAACCTCCCGTCTATATGCGGATTCATCATTGTCTCGAGTGAGACCGATCATTGTTGTGTCATCTGCGAACTTCAGTAGTTTAACAGATGGATCATTTGAGATGCAGTCATTGGTATAGAAAGAGAAGAGAAGTGGAGAGAGCACACAGCCTTGTGGGGCCTCTGTGCTAATTGTACAGGTATCTGATGTGATTCTGCTAGCTTCACCTGCTGCTTCCTGTTTGTTAGGAAGCTTATGATCAACATACAAGTGTGTTTAGGTACCGCTAGCTGGTTTAGCTTAGTTAGAAGAATGTCTGGAATGTGTTGAATGCTGAACTAAAGTCTACAAAGAGGACCCTTGTGTAGGTCTTTGGACATTCAAGATGTTGTAGGATGTAGTGCAGAGCCATATTAACAGCATCATCTGTTGATCTATTTGCTCCGTATGCAAATTGCAAGGGGTCTAACAGCGGATCCGTGATGGTTTTCAAGTGGGACAGCACTAGCCTTTCAAAGGTTTTCATAACTACAGATGTTAGAGCAACTGGTCTGTAGTCCTTCAATTCCTTGATGGTGGGCTTCTTTGGCACTGGGATGATAGTGGAGCAGTTGAAGCAAGAAGAAACATAGCACATCTCTAGCAATTTATTGAAGATATGGGCGAAGATGGGGGCCAATTGGTCAGCACAGACTTTTAAGCAAGAAGGAGTTATCTTGTCTGGGCCTGGAGCTTTTCCTGGCTTTTGTCTGTGAAATAGGTCTTGCCCTTCCTTTTCTGTGATCACTAGGGGTTGTTGTAGGAGGTTTGGCTGTTGTTGGCAGTTAGCAGTTTGAAAACATGCAAATGTGAATAGATAAATAGGTGGAAAGGTAAAAGCATTCTTTGCACTTTGGCATATAATGATGCTGGTCACATGCCCACGGCAGAGTCTTCGGACAATGCTGGCTCCCTTCACTAAGAAACAGAGAGGAGCACCGCCCCCTATAGTCAGACATAACTGGACAGGGGAAACCTTTACCTTTATATATTCCAAGTGGCTGGAAAGGGAACAACTGAATCAATGTTTTTCAAACTTGGCAATTTATGTTGGCAGAGGATTTCTGGGAGTTGATGTCCAACCATCTTAAAATTACCAAGCTTGACAAATACTAGAAGAGAGAGAGAGAGAGAGAATATTCATGCTCAAGGTCAGAGCTCTGTCAGAAAAAAATAATAACAGCTGCTTTCAATGTATTAATGTATCATATGGTTTAGCCTTCAGCAGCTGATCCTTCTGCATTGAGCAGGAAGGCTTTAACTGGGAGTGGTGATAGTTTGGCATTCACACTGGCATTTATTTGAAAGCCAGTAATCAAACTGAAGGGAATAGATGAGAAGCCCTTTTCAGACCTTTCTCCTTAGATCAGCAGTCTTGAGGAAATTCACTGAGAAAGGATCCTCAGGCAAACTTTAATGCCTTGACTAGACTCCATCCCTAATATTGCCGCCTCCTATTTTCTTGCCATCACATTTTACAGATGGAACTTAAATATTCATGGTTTTAGAAAGATAGAGCAGACATCAGTGATTGGTATCATTACTGAAGTTTTATGTTTTCAAAAATGGAAAAATACTTTGTTATGACTTTGAAATGCATGCAGGGTTGATGCAATCATGCCCAAGACCATTTCAGCTTCTTACAAATAGAGGGTTGTCAGAATTGATCACTGCAATAAGCCAAGTAACCCCTTGCTTTCTCTCTGGGAAGATATGCTAGAAGGGCAAGTCAAAGCAAGCAAGCAAGCAAGCAAGCAAGCAAGCAAGCAAGCAAGCAAGCAAGCAGATGAATTGCCTTCCCAGTGAGGGAAGATGAAAGCAGATTGAGGACTCTATGGAGGAAAAAAGTGGCAATTTGACAGAAGTCTACTGTATATTACTATATAGTATATAGTATCTATTACTGTTTGGAGTAATAGACTCCAAACAGATCACTAAACAAAATTTAGCAGCTGGATTGAATGAATGTGCAGTGATGGGACTCACCATCTTAAGACCTGATGATGGGGAGTGGATTAGGTGGTTTGTAAAATAATTCAGTGGAGATAGGGCTGCCACTATCTATTAACTCTAAATTAAACTAAACCACAGCAGTGGGGATTTATTAGTAATGTACATTTCTGCAGTTCCTCCACCCTCAGCATACAGTATTTAAGAACTATAGTCAGCATCTAGCAAAAATGGAATCAACAGAAGATAAAATTTTGCCAGTCTTCTAAATGTATCAGATGCTTTCAATCCTCTGCTGAGGCAACTCCTTTTCTTGTTCAACTTCTGACTGGAATTTACAACTGAATGTCATCAGTGTACTTTATAATGTATGACTTCTCCGCATGGTTTATATAGTTGTCCAACTTGGAGGGGACTGAGCCTGACCTCTAAGAAAACCCTTTCCACTATTGAGTGGAACTGCTTGTTTAGGAAGGAGCAGAACCATTGCAAAACAGGACATCAATCCCCAACCCTTGTAGCAACCCAGTAGGAGATCATGGTTAATGGGATGAAGAGCCACTGAGAGGTCTAACAAGACCAAAAGGGCTGCATTCCCTGTCATTCAAATCCTATTGCAGGTCGTATGGATAAAAGAGCAACCAATAAAATTTCCATTTTATACCCAGAATTAAACCCAAATTGACCAGGATCCAGATAATTCACTTCTTCTGAGGTTCTGCTTGAAAGTGGAAGAACAAATAGTATATTCATAAGATGGCGTGTCTATTTACATATGCCACCATGTGTTTATTCTCATTCTTCAACTGTAGTCTTTTTCTGTTTACCTCAGCTTGATGGATTTGAAAATCTGAGCAGAGTCTTTTCAACTGTGAGCCACTGCAGATTTGTTCAAGAAGCCTTGACACTATATTCCAGTATTTTCTAACCTACCATCCCCATAGATGTGCTGGATTGCAGTGTTTATCATTCTTAATTTGCATAACCATTACTCTTTCTTTGGAGCCAAACATGTAAGCTAACTAAAAGTTGATATATTTAAGTCAGCTCCTGTAGTCAGCAACTTCTGATTTGATACTTTATTTTTTTTTAATAGTGAGTGTGTGGATAGGTTAATGGTAATCATGTAATTTGTTTGACATATTTAATATTTTCCCATCATTGAATCTATTAATGTAATAATTGAGCATCATATAAAAACAATAGAAGTTGGAAAAGATGAGATTTACCTTCTTAGTTTCATGGGTATGTGTCAACCCTTTAATTGCAAAGAAGGTCTATTCTAACAAAACAATGGAAAACAAAAGCTACAGAGAAGGGCATCACTAGAAAACAGAAATATGTATCAACATGTACCTGTTATGATCTACAGATTGGATCATTTTCAAGTGAGATGTTTGAAATGAAAGTAATATACATATATTAAGTTATGCATGGTGATATAGCGGCCTTGTGACACAGAGCAATGCAAGCCTCTTGCTGTTTTTCTCTGAACTAGTTAAGCTTTTTTCCCGTACTCATCTTGGAAATGGCCTGGATAAGCAATGCTAATATTAATACTGCATCACCATTAAACTGCTGTCACCATGATGCGCCTCCAAGCGCATTCATCCATTCTAGACAGCATTCCAGCAGACAGCAACCTCACCATCAAAATAAATAGCCCTTAAAAGCAGAGACAGGAGACAAGCAGACTCCTGGGGCTCTGAGATGTGGCAGATACAGGGCTGTGCTCTATACAAAGCCAGAGAGCACGGCACTTGGGAAAAATATGTTGCTTAACATGCCCATCAATTCACAAGTTTTCAAAGGCTCAAATATAGCTTGCCACACTGCCCAGTTTCAAACATGTTCTAAACCAGATTCAGGGACTGGCTGGGAACATGGGCATGTTAGGGACCTCCCAAACGCATTAATCCCAGGTTAGGGTCCTTCAGATTGGTGATCTGAATCAGGACAAGGAGAAGCCTAGGACCCTAGAATGTATGCCTATTGAAATAATGTGGTGGCAGGTGGCAATGTTTTTCCATTCTTTTTTGTGAATGAAAATATCAAAACCTGAACAAATAAAATCTGAGGGGCGTTTAGCCTCTGGTACTGATAGCCCATGCTAGGATCTCATAAACAGATTTAGAAACTGAGTGGGCATCCTCGGCCTAGTCATCCCGAGAACCTTGAATCTGCCTATCAGACCATCCCACCTGGAATATCTTGCCTCAGAAAGTAATTCTTGTTCCTGATCACATTTTGTCTCTCTCACTCAACCCTGGATCCAAAACACACAGAGGACTATAAGGCCTTGCAATTCAGCCTGCTCAGAATGCAATCCTTTGGCCTTGAATATTTTGGTACTCTGGACAGGAGAGTTTGTGCAAGCCAGCAGTGTTCTCCCTCTGACTTATAGCCAGTTTCTCCCAATTGATGATGTAGGAATAATTCCAGTTAGCATATATAACAGGTCTTCCCTCCTGAGTACAAAAATACTGTATATTAATCATAAATCCAGTCTTTCATTTTTAGTTATCCTCTCATTAAACCTACAAGTCACTGCTTTACTTTTCCTAATCGCGGGGCAGGATCCTGAGTAGGAAGCCCAGTTTCCAGGTTTGTCTGTTTATTATGATTCCCGATGGAGTCTATGACCTGTCAAGCAATTGACAAAACCTGAAGGAAGGTGGAAATCCTTTTTAAAACTCACAAGCTTCACCCTACTGATCTCCAGAGCAGAGCTGCTGCCTTCTTTCTCATGTATTTTCAAAATGGATTTATTATGACTTTGGGTGCCCACTGTTAGATCCTAACTTTATGTGATGTTAAATGCATTGCCTGCGGCTTCATGTATCCTTTTTTTCCCCTTTGAAACTACATTATCCAGAGAGGGAAAGTATAACCCTTCTTTTCCTGCCATAATTCTACCAAAAAACATCTCTCCTCTGCCATCACCATGCTACAATTACAACTCTATAATTGCAGCGTGAAGGGGAGACATTTTAAATCTGATCTTCAGGATTACAGACGAATAAAGAACATGACAAGCTCTGCCTTCTGGCTTCAGATCTAAATGATGTGAAAGCAGGAGGGAGGAAGCGGGGGGGGGGAGGAAAGAAATCAGATGCAGTCTGCTGATTTTTATACCATCAGGACTGCAGTGAGGGAAAGAAAAGTGAAGTTCCCTCTGTCCATTTTGCATGCTTCCATTTCAAAATGGGACTCATGCTGTAAGTGACTCATACAATTAAACCCTCAGTCTGTCTGCCCCTTATGGAAAGATACTGTGCTAGAGCAGACCAGGTTAAGCATCTCTGTGACTCTAACAAGATCATTTGCCTCATGTTCTGATCCTTTAGCCTCATTGTTTTTTCCAGGCTATCTCCCAGAAACCAGACAGTTGGGAGACTCAAAGAAAGGAAAGAGACTAAAGCAGAGTAAAATGAGGAGTAGACAAATGGATTCTTTTAGGGGATAAAGGCATGAGAAAATGTGCATTGCTGGGGAGCAGAAGTGTAGGACAGATTGGAAGAGTGAGAATTAAATAATGAAAGGCAGAATCCGTTCTTCAGACAAAAGCAGAATGACAGTTATGGAAGCCATGGCTCATGGATGGATTGAAGGAATATTTGAAAACAATCCTACAGTGAAAGCTTCCTCTACTTACCCAGTTGTTTGATGAAAGTCCAGTCTAACAATAAAGAAGAGAATGAAGGATTCCTACTGATACTTAGCATGTTGACGCTCATCAAGGAGGCAGATGCTCACATGGCTGTTGCTATCCTCCCTTTAATGGTCATTTACTTCAAATAAAATAAAATTACTACATAATAATAGGCATATTGTCAGGTTTGTCCTGACTTGATTATTTAGGAAAGAAAGACCCTTGACTCCATTTTCAAAGTGAAAGGTTTACTTTTACCAAAGTCAAGCAGTTACAGCATAAACAAAGCTGGATCTGAATAGTCGCACACAAAGACTGCATTTTTCCCTCTTCCCTGGCCCTCCCCCCTTAATCAGACCATCAGTGTCCAATGATATTCGAATGAGATGTTTTAGAAATGGCTTTGAGGTTTGGCGCCTCTTTGGTGCAGTTTCGCATTCTATTCTTATGGTTCCGTCCTTAATCGGCCAGTCTGTTCTGGATGAACATCTCTGGTTCCTGTCACCCTGTTGTTCCCCTCCCTACCTTCTACTCCCCCCCCCCCTTCATTTTATGACAGGATGCCAGCAAAGCATGCTGAAGATGGCAGACCTGACACATATAATATGAACAAGCACATGCTAATCTGCATTCTTTTTGGTGCTTTTTGGGGAGTGAAAAATAACCTCATTTTTAGTAGTCTGTAAGCAGTAACCAACGAGGCCTGAGAGAATAAGGTCAGATCTTGAAAGACTGAGGCAAGAAAGTTAAGCAGAAGGAAAACTTTCTATAGAGTGCTGGAACTAATTAGGATTTTTGTGTACTTCTTGAAGGAGAAATTACTGCATTTGCATCACTTTTTCTTCCAAGAGATTTCAGTGTTGCATGCATAGGTAGTAACAATATTATTATTTTTATCCTACCAAGATAGGTTTTTAATATACTGTATCTAGGCTGCAAAACTCAGTTGACTACAAACTGGCAGCAAACATGTAGTTTTTTGTGCCTCTTTGTTGCCATCTAGTCATCCAGCATTCTGTAACCCAGATACAATAACATGCCAGGAATCCAGGGTTGGCTGGCTAAAGGCATCTGGCAAATTCTGGATCTAAACAGGGAGCTGAAATCAGATCTTTAAAGCTCAGCATTATCTATGACACTAATCTGGTTTTATGGTCATAAACCAGGAATCTGTAATAATTTCTTTTTGAGATTTACTAGTCCTAACTATAGCCTTCCCTGGTGAGATTTTCAGTTTGTTTGTCTCAAACAAGTAAAGCCCATATAATACCAAATGCAAGAAAAATGAATTGGCAACAGCCATATAATCAAGTAGGAAAAGTTGAAGTACAATGTTTCTCAAACTTGGGAACAAGATGTGTGAACTTAACTCCCAGAATTACAAAGACAGCCATAGAACAACAGAAAAATTGTTCCTTGGTTATTCTAAGAACAGTCAAGATAGGACATATTGTCTGTGATAATGCCCATTAAGTAAGATACAGGATCTGGAAATCAGAAAAGTGTCCTTTGAGTTCTCTTGCTTCTCATCATTCTTTCTTTTCAAAATACCCAATGGTTTGCCTTTTAAAAATATTTTAATTAATCCTCTACAGGGTATTATTATTATATTGAAACATGTCCATGTAGAAGAATCTTTTGTAAATTTACTCAGAACTAAGTCCTACTAGTACAAAAGTTTCACTTCCAGGATTGTAACCTTAGAACAAACAAAAACCCATGCAGATACACCCAACATTAAGCCAATTAAGTCTAATAGATTTTCCTCTGAAATAAGTGAGTTTAGCATTGCAACATTATAATCCACCTTTCAAATTAATTTTTGGACAAATAAATTTGTTTATTGTGGGACAATTCAGACAGACCCTGCTAAATTATTTTCCAAAGCACCAGAAGACAAGACAAAAAACAATGGATGGAAACCAATCAACCTGGAATTAAGGAGAAACTTTCTAAGAGTGAGAACAATTAACCAGAGCCGTGATGGCGAACCTATGGCACGCGTGCCACAGGTGGCACGCGGAGCCATATTGGTGGGCACGTGAGTGTTATCCTAGTTCAGCTGCAGCATGCATGCGCGTGCTGGCCAGCTGATTTTTGGGCCACCGGAAGTCGGCAAATGGGCTGTTTCCCGCCTCCACAGGGCCTCCGTGGGGTGGGGAGGCTGTTTTCGCCCTCCCCAGGCTCCTAGAAAGCCTCTGAACCTGGGGAGGGCAAAAAACAGGCCTACCGGGCCACTGGGCCATCACATGCCGAAAGCAAGGGGAGCATGGGGGGGGGATCACGCGTGCATGCAGGGGGGGGAAGGGCACATAGAATTATGGGTGTGGGCACGCATGTGTGCAACCACCCCGCACTCCCCCAGCTTTTGGCACGTGATGGCAAAAATGTTAGCCATCACTGGACCAGAGGAATGGCTTGCCTTCAGAACTGGGGGGGATTTTAGCAGGGGGGGGGGGGGGTGTTTAAGAAGAGACTGGACAGCCACTTGTCTGAAATGGTATAGGGTTTCCTGCTTGAGAAGGGGAACTATGCCAGCTCATTAAATCCTAATCTATTGGGGTATACAATTATATGAATACTGTGCATAACCCCACATCTCATTTTATCGTATTGTATGATCTAGCTATCATGTTCCTATTTATACTTTCCTATACTATCCTAGTCTTGAAAAAACATGGGAAATCAGCTTGTCCAACCTTCAGGCCAATATTAGAAACCTGTTTCTCAACATATCATGATGATACCAAATAAAGACATACATGCCACAGGTACATAAATCATGGCAATTGTGTAAATTACCTTATTACACGAGTGATATCTTTTGCTGCTGCTGCTGCTGTTTCTTTCTCCCAAGTTTCCTATGTTTTTTGTTTCATGGTTTTATATGATATGTCTTCTGTTTTCTCATTCAGGATGCTAAATACAGTTCACCTTTTCTTAAGTTCCCAGAGCAGAGAGATATAAGATTATATCATGTCCTCACGTATCAGTTTTTACATAACTTCCACTTCCACCTTGTGTATGGGGAAAATATTTTTGCACAATGTATATTCTGTGTAATTCAGATGCCTGGGCATATTAAATATCAACTGATCTTATCCATTCCTAAGATTGGAAAAGGATGCACCAGCAAAAAAGCATCCAGGGGCATCTGTGGGGAAGGAAAAAAGGTCAAACTGGTGACTGCCACTGCATAATTGAAGCTTTGACCCATGAGACCCATAAAAAAGGAGCAAAGCTTCAATCCTGCAGTCCCAGCTCCCATCTTGATTGCTTTTTGATTGGGCATCAGGAAAACCTAAGACACCCCTTGCCATTCCTTGCAACAGAATAGAGATCTGACTAAGCTGAAAGTTCTCCAAGCTGTTAATTGATTAGCATATTCAGATGGTGCCTGAGAGAGAAAGAAATTCAAATAAAGCTTAGTTAAGCTAATGTCAATGTGAACCCCCCGAAAATATGAAACTGAGAAGGGAAATCGGGACTGCAAAGGAGCAGGAGGAAGAGCGGCAAGAGAAATGTCATGCTGTTCCGAGGGAGAAGCTCCCGCTTTAATGACACACAAATGCAGCATCAGGGATAGGCAGTGATAATTTATGGAGAAGCGGCGAATGGCCAGCTTTGACACCCACGAAGAGGAGATGTCAGCTCAACATCTGTTCCTGGCTCTTCAACAACTAATTATTTCTCCACACGCGGCAGTCAGGTTGCTGGAAAAGCCCTGGGGTGGTCTCAGCCCTGTCAATAAATCCACATTGGATGAGCTAAGACAAAAATAATAAAAGCTTCAGGACTGGCATCAGATGATCAATTGAACTTTGTGAAGGTCACTCACAGCCAGAAGGAAAGGAGAGGGAGAAAGAGGGAGAGAGGACTTGGAGAAATTTGACCCACTTGTGCAAAAAGGCAGAACCAAAAAGCGTCCTCAGAGAAGTGACCCATGGAAGAAGGTTGACTCATGAGAGACTGATGCATGGGAGCGAGAAAATGATGAAATTCATTACAAGAAAAAAGGTCATTAGATCAGAAGAGATACAAACATTAAAACTCCTCCCCCCCATTTATCCTAAGAATAAATGATATGATGGCCATAGTCAGGGCCATAGAACCTCATTAGAGACTTTGGACAAGTAACTTCTTCCCAGCCTGACCTACTACCCAGAGATATTTAGTTACTTTTATGACAAAAATAGGACACCTATTGTGCAAAAAATTGGGATATAAATCTAATAAATAAATAAGTAAACAAATAAGTAAATGAATTCTAAATTGGCTAAAAAAAACGAACAACAGAATGCAATTTAGGAACAAAGACTCAAGAGAGAGCAAATAAGCCAAGCATAGGAAGCAGTGGATTAGGGATACAAGAAGAGTTTGAGAGAAAGTTTAAATGGAAATGAAGAATGAGATCTTTTAAGAAAAAGAAGCTAGGGAACATGAAGGACAGGTGGATGGATGGTGTAGTAGTTAGAGTTATATGGACAAAGTCTGAGATCCACTTGCTGAGTCTTTTGGATTGTGGCCACATGGAAACATGTTTATGAAATAAATAAATGAATACATTCTGAGACTCACAAAGCTCATAGGGTGGCCTAGAGGAGAGATCTACACAGTTACCCAACTATCACATTCTGTGCCATCCAGTGAAACCATGCTATCTAAAAGATCAGGCTGCCCCCCCAATGCATTTGCACTCTTATAGTGCAGTCTGTCTGGGTCTGCTGTGGGCCACTATCACTTCAGGTCTGCTGCACCCGAGTCAAAGGTTCATGATCAGTAGCTAATTAAAATGAGTACATGAAAAGTCATCAATTAGGCCTGGCGTTTCCCCCCCTCTTCTTAGTGCCATTGACTGCACTATTGTCAAGCAGTCAACTCTATGATGCAGCACTAATGCCTATAGGGAGACCAATCAATTGGTTGATCGCCTAGTTTATCAAAGAAAAATTTAAAATGTGAGAGTGGGGCCTGGAGGTCCGGTTGCTTTTGCAGACTCTTAGGCATGGAGACAAGGTCAAGAACCAAAGAGACCCAGAACAAATTGTATTCACATTATTTGCCTCTTTTAAACACTCTTGCTTATGCACATCAGAATGGCCTATATCATCCACATGCACAGTCTAGAAGTGGGATAATGTAGAAACCACAACTTCAACAACAGAATAAAGTCATATTTGGGGCTGCTCCTGCTACTGGCTGCCCTTGAGATATAAGTGGAAGCAAGATACATGCTATGAGACTGGTGGGTGAGAACTGCTTGCAAAGAGACTATTTGGATATGGCCAGGACAAGTCATCATCCTTAACTTACACCTTTCAGTTATTTAGAAGAAACATCATGACAGAAGAGAAGGGAAACTATGTCTAACACCTTGATGTGAATGTGAGGTACAACAAAAATAAACAAATATGTGTTGCAAAGTGGACAGAGGCTGTCTAGAAAAGTGAAAGGACAAGAAGGAAAACTCTCCTGTCAGAGTAAGGAGCAAGAAGCAAAAGAGAGCTACAAACAGGCTGGAGAAGATGAGAAGGCAGAAGGAGAACCAAAGATTAGAAATGAAGACAGGAAGATGATGAGCAGTGGGGAATGAGAGTTGGAATGTGTTCAATGCCAGTGTTCATTTTGTGAGTGCTATTGAGAAATGAAGAGAAAATATTTCCACAAATAAGGACAAGTGGTTGATGTTGTGTTGTGTAGTAGCAAATATTTCCCTTTCATTTCCATATTCTTGATGGTTCTATCTATTGGTTTTATTGTTTGGAGCACCATTATCAGAGATGTCCCACTGTCTGGAACAAAACCCTTACATTAAGCTTGAATGTGAAATACTCAGTATTGTAGAGTCTGTCAAGCACTGACTTCATAAAAATGATGACTGAAAGGAGCAGGTTCAGACTGTAGTCAAACTCCCCACAGGAGCATCAGTATTCAGCAGGGTGCAATACATTCATTTCCAAAAGTGCCTGCATACCCTTTTTAGTGCTACTATCATTGTGTGCAATTCACTGAAATGTTACAGCATTATTAAAGGGCATATTAGTGCAATTAAAACCTATACTCAGATGCAGAATCCAATATCGCAAAATGAAAATTTGACAGCCTTGGGTAGTTGGAAAAATGAATGTTCTTTCTGGGCATACAGATACAATAACATCACAGATCAGACAAGGCTGTTAAAAGGGATAGCGTTTTAGAGGTGGGGAAAGCTGCCACCAATAGCAGCACAGCACCACTTCTCCAGCCAGCTCTGTACTTTGGACTGGGACAGGCATTAGCCTTACAGAAGACATGCCAGCAACCCAAGGAGTCTGACACAAAGAGAGAGCATTTGTGCAGCACTTTAATGTCCAAAGAATGTCACTGTTGTTATATCAATAACTCTTGTAATAACTGGTGATGCCAGTATCATTAGCACCCTATTGCATGATGGGGATTGAAGCCCACCCAATGAAGGTGTTATCAAGGTTTCCATCCTGTGTTAAAATATACATATCTCTGGTCAGTGGAGTAGAAGTCTAAAGTGAAAATAAACCAAGTTGACTAGATAGCAAAGTCAATCAATGTCACAGTGGGAAATGCTATTTAATGAGGAGAGAAAATTTACCTTCAAACAATAAAAGTCTCATCAGAGAGATTATATAGTCTCTTTCTGTACAAAATATCATTGTTCCCTCCTTGTCATTAGAATTTGTTTCTGGAAAATGGGTGCTTTTGACGGGCATGTTCACAATGGCAACCAATTTATGAGCATGCTATGGCATACTCTCAAAATCGTGTGACCACCATTTTTAAAAAGTTAGGGATCCTTTCCTTATTGTCTAAAGAAAGCTATAGATCATCTTCCATTGTAATTTATTTTAAGAGTGAAAAAGATACAGTAAATATTGCACACTTTTTTCTTACATTCCTTCTCTTTTTCTTTCCATCTATTGAATAACATTTTAGAGCACATCTAATGAATAGAAGTGTCTAACGTTAGTCTCTTCCAGATATCAATAGCATAGTACTCTGAAAAGATTTACATAGTCATTTAATGGTTGAGCATTTAAAAATTCCACCAGAATATTGTGACTGGGAATGTCTCCTTGTACAGCAATGTGGGCAGTCTTTGTTGGCTTTGACAGAGCAGATTCTCCCTGTGGGGGAAACAGAAAGGAGGGAAAGGTCTTCATATAAAATCTTTATTTTATTTTGTTTTTTAATGTTCAGTTCTGTCTTAACTCCTGGTGATTGCTTGGGCTAGTCTTGCAATTTTCTTGGCAAGATTTTTGAAGCAGCTTGACCTTGCCTTCTTCCTGGAAGGGCAGGACTACAACCCCTGGTTTGGTTTCTAGCCTTGATATATAACCACTATATCAAAGCTTTTATCTACTGCTCCACTTATAAAGAGAAAGTGACTGCTGTCAGATACACAGTATGAATATAAGCTTCAGTGGTAGCAAAGGAGCATCAGATCTTTAGAACTGTCACCTGAGGGAAGCCCAACCATGGGACTGTCATGTGTGATGCAACAGGGGGGCTCTCCTTTTGTTAAAAGGCTTATTGATTAATGGAAAAGGGTAATACCTGGGCTTAATGCAGCCTCACACTGCTCGATTGGATGGAACAAATCTACATTTTAAGAAGTTTTCTGAAGCCAGTTTTTCCTATATTCCTGCATATCCTATAGCACTCACTGTATGTTCCGTCCTTTTTTCAGGATTTGGCCAAGATATGGAGCCAATTCTGTCCTGCTTTCAAATTGTCAGAATAATTCCAAACCATTTACTATAGTTGCATCCTACAAGAAAGGGCCCACCCCAAGAAGTTAGGGGATATTTACAATCCTTTCTCAAAGACTAATGACAGAGTTCCAGGCATCCCAATCAGAAGAGAAAAAATGTCCAGAGACAGACACGGTAGCACCTTCTCCATCACTTCTTCCCTCTAGCTATTTCTAAGCAGATCAAATCCCTGAGTTTATATTGTGTTATGTAGATAATTTAAAGAGGGAAACTACGGTAAATTGTGGGATTCATAAACTACCGTTATGTTGGAAGACAAAGTACTGCCATTAATCTCTTAAGGAAGAAAGGGGAAAGAAAGAGAAGAAGCCAGTTAGAAAAAATTCCCTTCTCCCTTCCTTCCCTTCTGCAGACTCCAGGGGCGCATTTATAAATGAGTCAAGCTGCAGCTCCACATAAGTCTGCTTTGCATTGCAGATTTATCTTGGTAACACCCCCCCACACACACACACACCCTTCTTCTGTGGCAAGCAATTGTGTAAATAATAGGCATTATTCTCTGAAGTTCTTTATATAAAGTAATCTTGCATATTTGTCATCCTGAAGTCCTTGCTAAGTCCACTACTGAGAGGATTAGTCTAGGGGGAAAGAAATGCTCTTGGGAACCAGTACCCTTGTAGGTTCTTACCCATTTGACTTTAATTTTTAAAGAAGTATTTTAATTACACCAAAATGGGAAATTGTCATGCTGCAAACTCTCAGCTTCTATCATGATGGTTATTTACATGAATGACTCCAGGGTCCCACAGGCATTTTTAAAAAGTAGAAACAAAGTTCTTTTTTTTATTAAAAATGCTAAAATGCAATTGGAGATTGGGGAACAGGGTGGGGGCATAGAGGGATGATGAAAACAGCTTTATTGAATAGAGTTTCAGTAGAGCTGAGAAATAATTAAAGCAGTTAAAGTTTGGGGGAAATTAATAGGAGTTGGTCAAGAACCGTGAGGGATTTAAACATTTAAGCACCAAGAATTTGACCCAAAGTTCTGCAATTGGGAAAAGTCACAGTAAAGAAATCAGAATAAAGGACCCCTGGCCAGAGAGACATTCTTTGTTCCAAGGATTAAGATTAAGAAGAATAACAGTAACAGAATTGGAAGGGATCTTGGAGGTCATCTAGCCCAACCCCCTGCTCATGCAGGAGACCTGTACTAGGGATTCGAACCGCCAACCTTTCTGATTGACAAACTCAGTGTCTTAACCACTGAGCCACCTAGTCAGGATATAGGCAGAAGATAAAGGTGTGGAGCCATCACACATGTAGAAGATAAAGGGATAGAGCAGAAAAAGTCTGGAACAATATTTTATTTATTTATTTGTCTTCTAGGGGTCAGGTGGAAGCACGTTTGCCCACATCATCAATCAGGAATGTCACGACAGTTGGCCCGATAACAGTGGTTTCGATTTCCCCTTCTAAGCATACTAGCCTCTAAGTAAGTTTCATTTTCGCCCCCCCCCCCATAGCCCACACACCCCCTCCCCCTTTCTATGGCAGCCAAGCAGGAAGGGGGAGGCTGACAGGTGGACTATATCTGATGGACCTGGATGGAGGGGAGCTGAAATAGAAAGAAAGATTAAACAGCCAAGCATAGGAGAATAAGGAAAATTTCTATATATTTTTCAGCTATTGGTTTGGACATTCTGTAAGAGAGATGGGAAAGTTGGCTTGTGTAAATGTACTTTAAGGAAACAGCACGGCTTGCTGTATCTGTATATATACAGTAAGAGGCATGCATTGTGCATAGTACCTCAGCAGAAGAACCCAATTTAGTTCAATAGCTTTCCCTTGTTTAAAGTTATTCTTGTATCTATGAGATACTATCTATATTGGTGGTGGTTGTTTTTTTAACGCAAATACAGTAGGGAAGTTGTTCATGACTTCTCATAACAACCCATATGGATATTGTTCTTACTGAAATTGCAAAGGAGGGAAAGGAAGATGACTGTTAAAGCTGCCCTGGTGGTCAAAGACTTGACAGCAAGCCTTTAAAAGTGACTAACAGTGCTAAAGAGATTTTGCTTGGGGTATCTCAGGGACAGCCATCTCCACAAGCCCAGGAAAGCTTTTGTATAAAAGCAGGAATTACTGCATGTGTGCTTTGCCACAATCACAACAACTTGTGAATAAGTAAGCTCTTTCTATGACAGCCATAACTTTCATAAGTCAGAAGTACCCACCAGCTCAGAAAAAGATGTGCTATTCTGGGTAGTAGTATAGCGTAGCTGAACTATATTGAATTCCATCTTGAATTCAACATGGCTCATGGCTTTGGTCAAAGACATGTTGGCTTTGATACTCCAACTGCTCTTACTGAGCCAGTAAAGGTTATTGTGTATTTTGTTTATTTAAGTCTTTCACAGCCTCTTAAGAGCAAAGATCATTGATGACAAGTAGCTTTTGACATCCAAATAAAAGTAAAGAAACTTTCAAATTGAACTTGACTCTTAGTGACTTAAATGGGTACAAGCAAATAGCTTATCATTGCATTATTCTCAATGATTTCTTTTTTGTTTCCCTTTTTTATTTAATTAGCAAAATAAACCCAAGTCACTATACAGTACCACCTAGTTGGCACTGCACAGTGGTAAGAGAAGAGAAAGGAGGCAGAAACAGCTGCCAAAAAGAAATGAATTTAGCAAGTAAAAGAGGAAGTAGACCTTAGTTGCTGAAAATTGTAGGGGAACTTGAGCAGCATGGAATAGGGAAAGTAAAGGAACAAACTCAGCTGAAAATCAACAATCTTAAGCCTAGAGTGAGAAGAAAAGGCTATTTATAAACTCTTTTGGAAATGGTACTTTGTGAGAATCTGAACTGAGAAAGGTGGTCAATCTGCCCTTCAGAGACCTTTATCCTTTTCACAGGGAGGAAGAGGAATGAACTTCCACCATGACTCTGGCTGTCCCACCTAGACATGCTTGATAGATTTTCTCTGACCAAATTATCTTTGAAATATTTATAACAACCCCCCAAAGCTGTAAAGTCCCCGCCGTTAATTTCCTGTAACAATGTGGATATTATTTCGTACTATTTCTGTAACATGCAAACTTAAGGAGAACTTGTGACTCCTGAATTTTTGAAGGATATCGATTGTGGCTCAGAAGATTTGGAACCTGCATTGCCTTTAAAGCACATCTGTTTCAACATAGTGTACATTCCTTGGCTCCTTGAAATGTTTAATCATGTTTTGGATTCTGTTTTCAGACTTTTACCTCAGCCTGTCCTATTTATTGTAGCCTCTTCTGTTTGGTATCCCATGCCTGTTGAGATCCAGCCTACTTAGTTACTCAGTACAGCTTTTTACTCTGTCTCATTTCCACTTTTAATCTTTTCCCCTTTGCACTCTCTTTTTTATATTCTTAGATTGTAGGCCTTTGAGTAAAACCATTTTGTAAAAAAAATATTGCTTAATCACTATTATTACTATTAGCTGGCTATGCAGATTCTGTACAGCTTGAACTGGTCCCTGAAAGCTACGCACGCTTAATGCATCTCTATTACTCCCATTAAAAGTGAAAAGCAAAGCCTATCCCTGCAGATACGAAGCTGGCAAGTCAGAGGGAAGGGTGAGGGCAAAACCTTCTGGTGTGTTAATGTGTTTACCTGTTTGCACTTTCTTTTAAATGCAAGGATGTATTCAAAATGTGACTATAATTAAAGGAGGGAGAAATAATTGCAAGACTAAACAGGCACTGTCCCCGAGGCATTTAAGAAAGCTCATAGAACATTCATTGATGTCAAAGATAAGTAAGAAAACAACCTGCCAGGGACCCCCGTGTCTGCCAGTTGTTCTGCCAACTGTCAACTAAGAAGAAACAAGATTTAACAATGGAGAATTGCTAAAGCCCTTTAACAGGCCACAATTTGAAATAGATGTTCTGATTGGCAGTTCAACCTCTTAGGCATACTATGGGCACTTCCAATAGTCATTTAATGTGCTTTCTTCCAGAAATACACAAAAGTATAGTATAATATAATATACAGCATAATATGCCCCACCTTAAGCCAATCTTTATTCTGCTGCAGTAACAAGGCTGGTACAAGGGCTCACGGTGTTATCCTAACAGTGTTCAATGGGACAAGTAAACTTGTAACATTTCCTGCTGATAGAAAATCACTCTCCTTGAGTGGATTTTACTAGCTGGAAGAGGTAATAGGTTTGGCCATTTGAGCTTGAGCTTGATCTGCAAAATGGGTAAAGGCTTTCCATACCTGCTTCACCAGCAGATCTGTACCCAACTTGTGAGGCAGGCTGGTTCTGCTTTCCCTGGCAGCTCTGTTATTCTCCTGTATGGACCAGGTGAACTCTGCAGTAGGTATGAATTAACAGGTAAAGCTCTTTCATAGCATATGCAGGCAAACACTGCCCAACAGAGCAACCTACCTTTCACATGGGACATATTTTTCAACTGGTATCAATGTTGGTTAAAAAAGTAGAAGACAGGCAGGTTACTTGATGGTGGAGGCTGTCTGAATTACCTTCGTGGTACAACCTGCTAAAAATGGCATATAGGAGATAATCAGAGCTTAGATCCATCAGCAATATGTCCACCATTGCTGCTAAGGCACCATAGATTGTACCGTACATGTAGCAAGTCTTCTCTTGGGAGAAGATGAAGAATGCCACTTTCACACCGGATCAGTAAACATTGAAATAAGTTGACTGTAGCTTCAGGCTGGACATGAGAGAGAATGTGGTACTCAACAATGTTTTGTGAGGCATCATGAAGCCAAAATTAAAGACATATATGGATATATTTAATGCTATGATCACCCTAAAAACAATTTTTGAATTATTTTAGTGTGGAGAATAATGTATCCTCTACTTCTAGAGGACTTCAGATCATTTGTTAAAGTTGAAATATGAATAACACAGTGTATATTAAGCCAGAAGTTGCTCCAAGAAAGGTACTATCAACATTTTTAGGAAGTCCAACATTTAGATTTTCCATGTTGAAGTGACACTGCTGGAAACCAAATGCATACAACACATTTATAAACCTGTAAATCATTTCACATTTAAAGGGTTCCATTATACATCACAATCATTGCAAAGATTTTATGGAGATCCATCCTTCTGATGTCCTCAGTATCCTGTAACATAATGACAGTCTCTTTGTTAGCAATATTTTTGCTAGCTTTCATGCACAAACAGGTTCCCTTCCACCACCACCACCTCCTCCACCACCCATCAAGATCAGCTTGATACTTTCCTGAACACTTAATTCCTCCCAATTCTGGCACATCAAGGAAACCTGCTTTCCTGGGCTCACCATAGCATGTATTTGCACAATTATGATGATGTGAGTTGGTGAATAGATGTTTGCTTTGTTCACAGCAGTCTCTCCGACAGTACTCTGAATGCATAAAAATGTGGGAGCTTGGCTATTCATCTTACTTTGAATCTGCAAAGAGAGGCTTTTATTTCTAGTGCTTAGATTTTCAGAATAACACATGCTGCTGTCAGTAAGAATACAAATTCTACAAACTCATCGTGCTTATCATAACTAGAAGAAATTCTTTCCTGATGAAGTATTATACTTGCAATAAGCATGGATCCATGTTTACCATTCTTAATGGATCTTTAGGGTTTATTAAAGTAGTGGATAGATAACTTTATTGTCATTAAATAAACAAGGGAATTAATATTCAAATATTTAATTCAAATTAAATTGACAGTGTCATGATAGATAGAAAAGGTACATATAGACAAAAAAGGTTTGGCTAAAAGACAATATTAAATCAAAATATGCTAAAAAGCTTGCTCATATTTGCAACAAGAAGATCAACATTTCAAAATGTATATTAGCTAGATTGCTAGATTGATTAATGACCACAATAAGATTATCTATTGAATTGTGGATATAAAATAGCCAGGGCATGGCATACCCAAGTATTTCCATTCTTTTGCTATTTTGTCTATAAATACAATTATTTCCAGAACATATTTTTCTATTTTTTTAAAAAAAATGTGTTGAATGCTTATTATTTGCTTTACTTTTTAATGTTATTAATTTTTTCCTATTGTTGCCAGCATATAAATTTTATTAAATATTGATTATATTGCTTTGATATTTCCATAGCATAAAAATAGAATGTTATAATAAATAAGCAACTAAAGCTGACAGCTGTGACACTAATCTTTGATCACACTTAATCATTTGGGGTACCGACTGGAGGTGTATGAATCATTTCAGTACAATCCAGATTGAATAAAGAAAAACCAATTTTGGAAACCAATGTCTGGAAATTATGGATTGGAGCCCTCCAATGTGGTACATGCTTGTGACAGGATAAACTGACCTAATGGGCCTGGAGTTGTAACTTGGTCCAAAGATTGGTTGTTTTATCTGCTGCCCCAGATAAACATTTGTGTAAAATGTTACATAGATATCTACTGTAGAAGCAGCTTGGATTGATTAAGGCTGTCTTTAGGGGAAACTATATGAAGGTCAGATCTGTTAGACCAGGGATGTCAAACTCAAGACCCAGGGGCCATATCTGGCCCACAGGGTGCTTAGATCTGGCCCACAGGGCTGCCCTGAAAATAGCAAAGGACCGGCCCTCTGTGCCTCTGCCAACAAAAATAGAGGTTGAGAGGGCTGCCTGCGGCCCCCCTGAGCTCTGTTTTTGCTGGCAGCGGGTTGCAGGATGCCATCACAGCCAAAAACAGAGCTCAGGAGCCTGTTTTCACTGGCAGAGCGCTCGGGCCATCACAGGTGCCCCTGACACAAGTGATGTCGAGCTGGTCACACCCACCCTGGTCATGCCCACCCTGGCCCCCTGAGGTCAAACACAACCCTGGTGCAGCCCTCAATGAAATAAAGTTTGACACCCCTGTGTTAGACAACAACAAAAAATGAGGTGGTTGATGGTATTGTTTATGCTAGATGTATCAAAGAGCAAGGATTAAAACTGTTGAAGAAAGCAGGCACAGAGTTGGAAAGAGAATCCCCTGAAGAAAGCAGAGAGCTGCTGGCAGTACTAGAAAGGGAATCTGCAGAGCAGACTAGCTGTTGAAACCTGCATTTGGAGAGATCAGTCCAGAAGCCCCAAAGAAAAAGAGGACCAAGGTGCTGGCTTTCCTAAGAGGATGAGGAAAGATTTATTCTCCCCTCCTTCCTTTCTCTTCTAAGCCAACAGAATGTTAGTAATTTAGGAACCACAGTGATTCACTTAATAACTGTGGCAAGAATAGTCATAAAATAGGGTAAAACTCACTTAACAACTGTCTCATTTAGCAACATAAATTTTGGTCTCCGTTATGGCCATAAGTCAAGGACTAGCTGTACTCTACTCTTTGTTAGTGGCAGTGGAATCTCCCTGTAATGGGAGATTCTCTATGGGAAGGACAAGGCTGAATCTATCTGGAAGAGACACAGCAGGTTTGGAGACCTTGACACATATCATCATTGTGCACACACAAGGGTCACCTGAGTCTTTGTATGTGATGGTATTATCAGGGGTGGAGGACAAATACCTAAAATGTTTTTGAACATCCAGACATTTTCTATAACTGGAACTCTTGAGAGGCTGTATTGGTTTAGAACAGAGGTCTTCAAACTTGGCAGCTTTAAGACTTGTGGACTTCAACTTTCAGAATTCTCCAGCCAGCTATGCTTAAAGCTGCCAAGTTTGAAGACCTCTGGTTTAGAAGATCAGTCTTTAAATGACTGCAAAGTCCCAGCATATATTCCTGTATTCCATTCTGAAGTCTGAATACTCTGTCTGAAACTAGAATAACCAAAAGTTTCTGCTGGGACAAAGTTCTATCAGAAAAATCTCTGAACTTGACAGAACTCAGTCCTGAGGATGTGAAAATATCCTCCATCCTATTTTCTATATTAAACAGTCCTAGCAATTATTCCCAACTGGCTACAATTTTCTGCAGCTGTCTCATTGTTATTTTCTTCCTTGAACACCTGAATTGTTTTATGGGGATTTTGACAATTCACATTAGATGCCATAATCAAGACAAACCACTTATTTAAACAAAGTCCTGGCAGACAAATTCATATTCTGGAACTTTCATTTGCTGCCTTTTCTCTCATCTCCCTTGTTGATTATATGTAATTTTTTCATTAGCTTCTCTCTGCTTTGTCATCTGCACAGCCTATTTAATCAGTTTTTGATATCTCATTTGTCACCCTTACTACCTCCAGTGTCCGCTCTGAAACATGCATCATAGCAACAGCAGGGGTAGCAATAAAGGGGGGTGGGGATTTTTTGGAGGATTTTTTTTAAGGTGGCTTTTATATAAATTGATCACATGCCATAGGGGTGGCCAATTCATCAAGGTGAGCTATGGTTGGCGGATCCCAGTTCAATTCTGTTCACTTTCCTGGTTCAAACAGAACTTTGCAGCTTCTGTCATTATAGGTTACATTATAGGTGCCTACTGAAACAGAAAATGTTCCCAACATTCCCTTGTTCCTTGTGTTGTGTGACATTTGTTTCAGGTTATAAGCTTAGACACACATTTAAAATTTCTCTATTCACATGTTTCTCTGGGATCCTTTTTTAAATGTGTTAAATTTGACACAATCTGCACTTGATATTGGTTGTGACCTCTTTAGAGCTCATTATGATATCACAGCTCTCGTCACTAGATTAAAGATAAGAGACTTCATGATGGTGACTGTAAACTCCCTCAATGTTCAGGCCCGCTCAATCTGCTGGATGTAGTAGTTCAGCATCATCTAGAAGGGTACACATTCTGCATCTTAGGTACAGGGGTGTTAAACTGGTGGCCCGCGGGCCGGATGTGTCACACGCAGGCCACGACCATCCCAGCTCTGCAAAGGCGAAAAACGTTGCGATACATCATGTGATGGCAACATGACACCACGAGTTTGACACCTGTGATCTAGAAGCTAGCAACCTAAAAACAGCTTTCTTACATTACTGCAATAATATGTGTTAATCAAAATCAGAAACACTTGGATGTTCCTGAGTCCCATAGACAAAGTGAATTGTTTACCAGCTAGCTGACACCCAAATATAATTTGCTATCAAATTATATTGGAAATATTCAAATATTTAGAAATAACTAGCATTTTTTACTATTTAATACTTAAATATTTCAATATTTAAAGGGAATAATTCCAGGAAATAGAGTTGTTTCAGTTCTAACTAATTCAACTTATTTGACTTAGATGTTTGGACTCCACAAAACTTAGTATATTGGTGTATCCTTTAATTCCCAGACATCGATGCATGTAAAATAGGTCATTGCAACTTCAAAGGATTTTAAATGCAAAACATTTAAAATATTAGGATGGATTGTAAACCATTCATCCCTCTGGGGCATTTTCATATTTTCTTATCTTTGTTCTTTTGGAATAGCAAAATATTGCTTTCAAGTGGCAGCTCCCCCTCCCACTGAGGGACATTTATAGAAGCCCAAGAATGAGATGTCCTCCACATAAAGAGCAAACTGTGGAATCAGCCTCTTTCCACCGAAATCCCCAGAAAATGACAACACAACCCCAAAATACTTCTTTTTCTGTGCTTCTTTTCTGTGTTGCAGTTATGAGGTTACTTGTTGTTAAAGTATTGCATGATGGGGAAATCAGCTGCCCCTTCTTTGGCAAGGGCCAAGAAGATAATTCTCCACAGCCATTCATGGGGTTCTGCAGAAGCCTACTGACTAACCTGCTTCTTATCAGGACTGCAGAGTCAAGGTTTATTTTAGTCACTGAAGTTACCCAGATCATCTAGGTAGGCCAGAGGCAGCAGGAAGAAATCTTATTTTGTGTGTAACAGACTGTGATATTCATGAAGCCTTTGGAGACTCCTGTCAGAAGGGGAAATATCCATCCACTTTATATTTAATATGAGAAGTAAGGCAAAAGCTACATCTGGCCTATAATAAACTTGGCATTTCCACATTCTCATCTATAGTTCATGAGGTGATAAAAGGATTAGAACTTACTTCATAGGATACATTTTCACTTCTGTCTTTCCTAGCACTACATAGCAAAACTAGATTATTCGAAAGTGACAGTTGATAGGATGTTACTTTGCGATATATTACCATCTTTATCAGAAGTCCAAAATTACTCAATTGACTAGTTTATTTCTTTAAATGGTGCCAGTAGTTGAAGCACGTGGACATTTAGTATGAATTACACCTTGCTGAAATCCAGCTTTGATAAATCTGATGACAGATTCAGAGTACAGCAAAAAGGTGGGAATGTGTTTTATTTCTCCTATTTTAATCTAAGTTTAGTCGTGCAGTTTAAATGAGTTCCTTGTTTCAGCAAAACTACTATACATAAATAGAAATTGTATAGGAATTAGCAGAATGCTCCATGGAAGCTGGCACTTGGAATACCTTGTGTCTCTCTGAGCTGTGGGGAAGGATAATTTTCTAAGATGAGTGAATAGCCCCACCAGGCATGTCATAAAGGAAACAAACTAAGTAAGATTAAATATGCAATTTAAGAAAATGTGTATTATTGATCTTATACTACATATGGTAACTTGTTTTTAAAGAGCCAAAATGATTTCCACCATTGCTTCCATTTATGCCAGAAATGAGGATCAGGCAAGCGCTAAATACACAGCTTGAAATCCTGCCCCAAATGATCAGAATGCTGCTATAGATATTTTTTTAACCTAATGAAAACTAGTTTCCAGTTAACACCAAGCTCCAATGAGCAGGAAGAATTTGTGTTAACTCTTGTGTTCAGGGAAATCAGTGGCACTGGAACATTTTTGTGGAAGATATTACCATGCAAAAATCAGGTAGTGAACTTCATGTGTGACATTTTAAAGTTCATCTGGCAGTCAATCTAAATCCTATCATTTAGGGAAGGGAGAAGGAAAAATTCAGGGGTGATTTCAAACAGGCTATTTGAACAGTGCTGTTAGAAACAATGTGTAGGAACAGCAACATCTACACATCTAAGATGGATAATCATATTTTATAATAGTAATGAAAGAAATGTTGTGCTGGGTCCTACGATCTTACCGCAGTAAGCTAATCAAATGTATGGGGTTGTTGACTCCAAAACGGAGGATCAGGCCTAACAAACTCCTTTGCAAGGTTCGCCCCAATCTCACTTGCAAATGAAGAAGGACACATTTTTCATAAGATCTACTTCTTTCCCTCTTATTGAAATATCTGTAGTCCTGGAAACTTTTACACTGGATGGGAATTCCTTTGCAGCACTGTATACATTCTGTTCTCTTTGTTAAGTACACAGCAGAGAATGAAAGGATCATTTAAGGCACATTGCATTTAGCAAACAGCTCATTTCCTTTCCCCTGCTTGTTACAATGTGTCATCATCAGCTGCTTTCACCAAGATCAAATGAAACGGCTATGACCATTTGTGATATTTTTGCTGTAGCAGTAGTTTCATACCCTCTCCTGCTTTTTCTAATGTTCAACCAAGTGTTTTACAATCACCTTGCAGTTCAAAGACATCTGGACATTCATGAGCATCCATAGCCATTTTTGGCTTCAGATATGAGAAAGCCAATGAACCAGAAATGCCAATAAACCTTGCTTGGTTGTACAAATTTAGTATCTGCCTGTGCAACATTATTGTATGTGTATTTACGGATGTATGTTTGTAGAAACAAGTGCCGGTTGAGTACAAGAATATCTAAATTAATTATAGTTGGCAGAGTAGAAAGGAAAAGGAAGGTTAATCCCATTCACCTAGCAAGCCTGTTTATGAATGCACAGAAAAATCCCAGAATTGGATTGAATGGAAGAAGAAAAGAAATGAGTGCATGTTTCTTTCCTGGAAATACTTTGCAATCTGGCTAAATGACCGAGTCAAGGCAGAAGGAACACATTTCAAGTGCAAAGTAAATATGTCTGAAAGAAGGGCAACTGAAAATGATCCAAATGTATTGAAAAGTAAGACATATAATAGTACAAAGATTTTTTTGAGGAAACAAAGGGAAGGAAGCATGATTTCCAATAATGCAACACACAAATAAACAAAAACAAAATCCAGACTTTCAAGCATGAAGGTCACTTCCAAGACCACTTTCCAAAAGGGTATTTCAGATGTCTGCTCAGGTTAAGATAGAGATCTCATCATTTTGGAGGCATGCTACAATGCTGGTCTAAACTAGTATAGTTTTGCTAAGGAAATGTGAAATCAATGAAGTTGGAAGTTAAGAGCCCCAACAATCAATATTCCATCTTCATAAAAAATGCCATGTTACACCTATTCAGCTCTGTATCTTCAAAAGTAATGAAGTGAATGACTAGAAACATATCCTCAACTCAAAAAGGCCAACAGATTTAAAGCTGCATATTGTTTACTGATGGCTCTGACTGTTGCTCAGGTTTTGTGAAATCCCAAATGTCCTGCATCTTATCTCCTTCTGGCCACGTTTGCCTTCTTGATCCAGGATAGGAAAACTTTCAAGTTTCAGAATAGATTTCATCTCCTTTTCTGACTATCACCAAGTACCACCATAACCAGTCCATCCTGTGAAATCTATTGAACAAGGATGGGCAGTTGATTCTTGAATGAGGTTTCCTTTCTGAAAAGCTTTTCACAATCCAGGTTGACCAAGTTCAGGAATGTGAATAGATGCTGCTAGGTATTTCTGTTCATTATCCTGTGATCCTCCTAATCATCATTGGTAATGGGTTAGAAATGTAGCTTGCTGCTGCAAGGTTTGAGGCTGCTTTGTGCATGATAACTCTGAGATAATAGCTGTTTCACATGAACTGTGCAAGATTTATGTTTCTTACCCAGTAAACACTCTAATTGGTTGTCCAAAATGAAGGAAATATATCTAGAAAATTGAGTATGGTGCATTCACTGAATCCTAAATGAATGTTCAGTTTAACAAATCTGTCACAAGTTGACTTTCTGTACTTGTTTAGCTCTGATGTGTGTTTCTACCAAGGCTTGCTGATTAGCCTTATTATTTATGTATGTATGTTTGTTGTTCTGTATGTATGCCTTATCTGGAAATGGTTGTCTTGTATGCTTTCCTGGGACTCTGTAAACACCAGTTGGATAATTTTAAAGTGGCTTCCTTAAAACTCTACAACTGCTTGTTTCCCAATATCTCAATCTCTCTTTTTCGAATAGAGAGATGTATCGCCAACACTCTCTTGGAGATCAAATCGAAGTAAACTTCTGTAGATATTTCAGGTACTGCTAGCACTTAGAAACTCTTCTGGATTTTAACAAATGAAGCTGTGTATGTATGTTGAAACATTCAAATATGCAATGGGAAGCAAATGTTCTAGATGTGAACTTAAGAGACAAGTGTCATAAACTGTAGGCAAAATCTGTCAGTCTTTCCCCTGGTGCTTTCCTTCAGAAGAGAGATCAGAGCCAGGGTCTTCTGTTAAGCTATCAAAAATGTAGTAATTTTGTATCCCCTCCCCATTTAGGATCCTTCTCTTGGAAACTGCGGAGTATGACATTAAATCTCTTAGACAATTTCCATTTGAATAAAACAATATGAACAATATGAGCAATATGAAAACAATATGAAAATTGATCTCCATGTGTTACTTGCACAACTACCAGCTTCAAGGAGTTCCTCTGCTGTCATTTTTGGGGTCCCTGGCATACTGAAAGGCTCGGGACTGGAATATCTCTCTCTGTTAATTTTCATAATACTCAGCAAAATCCTTTTTTGCCTTCAAATCTTAGTAGTACCAATTTGCTCCTGATTGGGGCCAGGCAACAAGGATGGGATTTGAAACAATGGCTTTTTTCGGGGTGGGGGAAGCCACAGAAGAGAGGGTGAAGAATGCCACTACTTGGGCTGCAGTGAATCACATTTTGAGTGCCCCTCCCTCAGGGTCATGGGAATTTATCAGCCCTTTGAGGTAGGTCAGGCCAGGAAATGAACTCCCTAAATTTCACTGGGAATATACTATGTTGATATAGGCTATAACAGAATCTCAAACACCTGACTGCACTTTCTCTTCCTTTCTTCTTATACCCCAGGAGTTAAGAAGGTGTTTCTACCCAATATTTTGTTTCCCAGCCTTAAAGAATGCTTGAGTACATTTTGTTGAAACTATCTGTGCATAGTTTTCCAAGGTCACCTCTGGGCTCAATACAGAATCTGGGTTGGTTGAGCATGCTGCAGTGAAGTGCTTGCAGGCTTTTTGAGTGTAGCAGAGAAAAGGGAGAAATCAGTGAAGGGAATGAAATGAATCCTCTTAACTGTGCTGTGAGATGCATGGGAAATTCTAGTAGCCACTCAGAAGATGGGCAGCAGGCTCCATTGAGAGAAGATGCTCAGAAGAGATGGGAGACAGTGGAATGCACTATTGTCCTGGCTGTTTGTTAAATTAAAGCAAATAGTCTAACCCCGGAAAGGTGATGTCATGGCTTTGTTCAGAGGAGTAAGAGTTGTTACCAGGACTATCTAACGGGGAGGACACAGTTCCCTCTGAATGAATGAAGAGTCCAGGGGCTAAGGACGAGGCAGCGCCAGGGCTGTCTGGCAGTGGGAGTGGGGGAAGGCAACTGGATGGAGCGCCACCTGCAGGAGTGGAGCAGCTGCAGAGGGCCAGCAGAGATGACAGGTTCCAGACCACCTCTGATGAGGAATAGCTGCCTCTCCCACTTGATTTCAGGGCGAGGAGAGGACAGTGGAGGGAAGCATAAAGGTGGTTAGCAAGGCTGCTTGTGGAAGATACCTTATAGCTAAGGATTGAGAAGAATCAATCAATTTTTATGATTCACCTCTAAAAAGAGCTGAAAGCACTGGCAATTAATTAGCCCTAAGGGCTATGAATATTACGGGAACAATGCTTGAAAAATTATTTATTTGGTAATTTGTTCATCAACATCAACTATATTGACTTTGATTTTAATTTTGCAGTAAAAGCGGTACTCAATATCTTGCATATTTGTACAGTAGTTTGCATGTCGTCATTGAAAAATAGAGCAATTTTAGAATCAATGTTCATAGAACTAATACATGGAGAATGTAACTGATGTTAATCAGGCAATGATGGGACAAAATAAGCTACTGAAAGAACCTTAAATTCAGCAGGTGGAATATACATAGAAGACTTTACCTAAAAGAAAATGAATTAAGTGGCTGTAAATATAGAACTAGCTACTTCTAATTTCTTTTATCACTTTGTTCAGGGAGTTCTAAATTTCTAATTAAAGCTAGGCAATTTGAATGTTCCTTAGCAGAGAAATATTTGAAAATATAACCACTTTCCATTTAATTTGAGGATCTGCCTCAGAACACTATGGAACTTTCTCATTCCTTATTCCTTTGTCTGTTTTATTAGAAAAATGGTCAGCTAAGCCCTTCAAGAAGAAAGTGAATAACAGTTTAGGGGTATCTATTTCTGGGACATTATGTGGTCATATTTAATTTTATTCATTCATGCTTTCACTCATTCAATTTATGTGATCACCTATCTCAAATGCATTACAATTAAAAACAATAAACAAAACAACATATAACATAAAGTAGCAATGCATAGCAAACATACAGCTGTTGTGGCCCGCCAACAGCCTGCGGAGCTGGCAGCGGAGTCGGACAGTGATGAGGCTGAGGAAGAACTGTTCCTAATGCACACATGAGAAGAGCTGCCAGAAGGCAAGAGCAGCTCAAGCAGAGGACAACTCGGGAGTAGGGCCAAGAGATGATTGGCCCCTCCTATAAGGCTTAAAACAGACCAGCAATGGTGTTTGGGCTTTGCTGGAAAATGACGTTGGTAGCTTCGTCTTCTTCATCTATGTCTTGTATTTATTTTTGTATCTGTGACTTCTGAACGTTTGCCAAGAAAAGTCTGGCAATTTGCCTAATTGGACTAAGGTGCGATAGGACTGAAGAATTTGTGTTGGGAGGAATTTGCTTTAATTTAGTTGAATGACACTGGGAATGAAGTAATTCTCAGCTGTTTGAATAAAGTTTGTTTTTTCACTGACTGATTTTCCTATTACTTACTTGGGCCTGGGTCACAACAGCAACCAAAAAACAGGCTCACCTACTTTACAAGGGCCCCAGAGAAAATGAACCCCTATAAAGCTCTGCATGGCACAGGGCTGTGTTATTTGCGGACTTACCTGTTCAAATTTCCTTTGATCATCCTATGAAATCTAGCAGGGTACCCATGCTTCGGGTCTTTTCTATAAAAGAATGTCATCCACTGGAACCTAGGAAGTATGCCTCACCCATGGAGTATCATCCCCTCAAGGTTTGATTGGCCTCAACCCTGCTGGCCTTTTGAAGACATTGGTGGAGAACATAAAATAAATCCATCAATCATGTTTTTTTGAAATGGATAATGTAACTGGCCTTGATAATTCTATTATTTTGTTACTCTCTCTTTTTTTTTGTTCTGAGTGTTTGTTCTATTTTGCTTTTAGTTCTTGTTTTTCTGATTCTGTCCAACTGTAAGCTGCTCAGAGTTGTGTTTGTGAATTGAGTGTCCATTTAAATCAAATAATACAGGTAGTCGCGGTAATTGAGCCATGGTGGTGCAGTGGTTAGAGTGTGGTACTGCAGGCTACTCCTGCTGATCACCAGCTGCCAACAGTTTGGCATATCAAATCTCACCAGGCTCAAGGTTGACTCAGCCTTCCATTCTTCCAAGGTGGGTAAAATGAGGACCCAGATTGTTGGGGGCAATATGCTGACTCTGTAAACCGCTTAGAGAGGGCTGTAAAAGCACTGTGAAACGGTATATAAGTCTAAGTGCTACTGCTATTTCTAGTCCAAAATAACCCAAAATTTTTGAGTCCAAAAATTACATTGTGAAGAAAGATATAGTTAAGTAAATGTTGCCTCATTTTACCTTTCTTGCCACAGTTGTTAAGTGAATCACTGAAGTTGTTAAGTTTGTAACATGGTTGTTAAGTGAATCTGGCTTCCCCATTTTTATTTATTTTTTTAGCACCTTTAGGCTTCCCCATTGACTTTGTCAGAAGGTCACAAAAGGTGATCCCATGATCTTGGGATACTGCAATAAATACAATATTTTCCCACATGTAGGATTCTTATCCCAAGATCTTGTTTTTAAATCTATCTGGACCCTTAGTCCATTTGTAATTTTCCATACTTTGCAGTTTATATTAAAAAAATTAAGTCCATAAACTTGTATTTAAAACTTCTTTCACTAAGGAAAACACCCAGTGTTTTCAGACTAGTCAATCTAAGGCTAGTTAGAATAAGAAATACTCAAATTTAGTTCTTAAAGATGCTGGCTGTGGTTTGAGCAAGATGACTATCACCTCATGCTCCCAAAACTATAGGAACACTTGTCCTTTTTTTTAATCCAGAGAGGAAGGGCAAAGAGCCACTGTACTTGATGGATCTTCCTTCCACCAGTTGTTGGCTCTGTCTTCAGTTCATATTTCTTCCCTTAATGTAGGCAATTTTTTCCATGTCACAGTAAAGGAAATAGAACTACCATCACAACTAAGAAGCCCACCTCCTTTCCCCCAAACAAGCCTTACTTTGGGATGACAAACTAACAATGTGAAATATTTGCAATCAGTTTATTTCCCATTCACTTGTACAATTAAGAATATGCATGTTTATTCAAAAAATAAGGCTACCAAAGCCTGTCCCAAAATATATTACAACATTCAAAATGCTTGGCTTTTACAAATGACACAAATAGTGAGATGATTGGAATGAACAAATTGGGGACAGTAATGTGTGGATAGGCACTGTTGCCTTTCGTGAAGCAATTTCAATAGCCACTCAAATCAGAAGAGACAGAAAGTCATTAGTTACTGACAATTTAGTGGCTTGTATAGGGATAACTATGTCGTGTCACATCTGCTCTCATTCAACACATGTCTACATCACAGATGAGATCCTTATATAGCTGGCAGGCATGAGAGCTGGTGAAGGAGCAGATGGGCTTGGAAATAAAATTGCTTACATGCCCTCCCTCAGACTGGAGAGTCTGCACTAGTTAGTTGTACAGAGAGCTTCAATAGTTGAATAGTAAAAAATGGCCTCAACATATCATTTGAAAAATAAAATAAAAAATACTAAATGAAATTTCACTTGAGGGTCTCAAGTCAGATGCATGCTCACAATGTTCCAGTCAGGATTAGACAGTTTACCAGACTTTTTGGACTAAACAGAAAAAAGACCAGTAGGAATAATCCAGAACCTGGTTCAAAGCATACTTCTCACAGAAATCATTCAACAAGGCAAATCTGTTACCATGCCTATCAACAAAGGGATATCCTGTTTCTATGTCTAGTTCAATGAATATTCACCATTCCTTTCCTGCATCAGCACCTGCTTTTATTTAAAGGAATCCGTTCATTCTTCCCACCCCATCACAAAAATCAGATAAGCAATAGAATCAGCAGCAGCGAGTCTGTGCAGTTAATGTTGATGGTTCTGAATTCTGAATCCACTGGTACTTCTCAGAGTCCCAACTTGCCCTAAGGGTATCCATAAAAGAAAAGAACTCCCACCCCCAAAATGTGACCACTCTGAGAAGGAAGAGCAAATTATCTTCATTTTTGTGCCCCACTGAGAACCTCAGATGAAAGCTGTATCAAGTATTCCACTCCTTGAGAGAGAGAGAAAACCTTTCATACCAGTTCCAGTACCTGGTGGGAAAAAAGAGGGGGAAAATTAGCCCCAGAAACACAAAAACCCCTTTCTTAACCAAAGTTAGATGTGCTATAGGCAGCTGGGGTTTTTCTTTACATGCCTGAAAATATAATGCAGGATGATAGTTACAGTATATTTTATCAAAGGAACATATGTGAAGCTGGTGAGCAGAACATGATCTCCCTTGTGCATTGTAACTGTTGCTTAATTGCTCTTCCCTCTTGTTCAGTTACCAAGTATCACAAACAAAGTGGCAGTGCAGCACTGTATTTAATAATAAAACTACTTAGCTTTATGTGGGAACTGAAAAAAAGCAGTGGCTGACTTTAGTTTTATTTTAAAAGCAAAAGGTGCCTTTTTCACCACCATAGGCTCCAGGTCAATAGAATAGGGAGCTCTGTTATGAACCAGTGTCAAAGGACTCTTGTATCAAAATAGCAGAGAAATCATTTCACAGCTGATTCTTCTACTTGTAACTTCAGGCTTAATGGAGGTAATTTTAAAGTCAAAAGTTTTAAGTTAATAACCATCATTCCAGCATTGATATGGAAAGCAACTCAGAATATATCACCTCTGAACATGAAATCCCTCAAAAGCAAGGGATGGGGACGTTAAAGCAGCTTCATTTTGAAATCAGCTTTATTTGAAGCTGATTTGCAGCAAGTCAGGAGAAATGGCAGATAATCAGAAGGTTCATTCAGTTTCAAACTAGCTGCATAATTTATCCCAGTTAATGTAAAATAGATCCAGTTTGTTTTCCAACTCAAGACTTATTCTTTTCAGAGCAAAGGTAGATAGAAAATAGAAATAACTGACTCAGTATTATTGACCTGAAATGTAGTATTGGGATGGAGGAAACATTTACAGGATCAAAAGTCTATTACCAATCTATCTGATAAGGACAACGAAGAAATATTCCTCCATATTATCCAAGGCTTGGGTAGAGTCAAAGACATGCAGTAATGGTATGTGTAATATGTGTAGCAAACAATATCTTGAATTTACTGTGAATCTGTATTACTACAGGAGAGAGTGACATTTTATAATGGATATATCCCTCTCTCCCTCTCTCTGGAAGCAAGCCTTAGAAATGTTCAGATGATTCTTCCTTTGGAGGAGATAACTCCTTTTCCCAAATGTAGAATAACAAGCCAGAAAGAGCGAAAAAAAACCAAGCAAACAAGCAACCCCCCTGCCACAGGAAACATAGGCATGAGGGAGTGCAATGTAAGTTTTGTTGGCAAAACCTGGGTGGGCTGGAGAAAACAGATTCCTATATCCCAAAGTATCATTTTCTATCATAGATCAGTGTATTCATAATCTATGCTAACTATCATGGTGAGAACTGGACACTCTTTCAGCTTGCATCTGCCATGAAGGCAACAGTCTTGGCCATTTTCTTCCTGCTGAGTTCCCTCTGCTCTTGGATTTTAAGTTGTGATAGCTGCCCCAAGGCCTCAGCCATCTTTCTTGTCATTATTCAGAATGGCTTCTGAGATCAGTGCTGCCACAGTATTGTCCATTAAGGAGAAGTTATGGAAAACTAATACTGACTGCAAGAAAGTACAACAGCTAGGGAGATGTTACCCTTTGCTGTTTTGGACTCTCCACTCAGACCTGAGGAATTTAAATACATCAGGAAAAGGAAAGTATATGGTGGAACTGTTAGATACCAGGACCATCTCTACTGCCAGTAAATCCAACAGGAGATCCATGGGAAAGAACAGTTCTGGTTCCTTCAGGCCTAAAATGTTACAGATTTTCCTGTGTATTTGTGGGAAATCTTCACATCTTTCTTGATGAGCTTCTTTCTCATCTAGGGATAACTCCTGTCCTGTGTGATTGGTCCTGAAGGTGGTGTCTAGTAGTATGTCATATAAAGGAGAGGTTGGGCATCTCTTCCTCATTCAGTACCGTTTTCCAGTCTCCTTCCTTGTTTTCCTCAACAGGCCACTGCGGTGGAGAGCTTGAAAACAGTACTGTCCTTGACTTACAACCATTTGTTTAATGACCATTTAAAATTACAACGGCACTGGAAAAAGTAACATATGACTATTTTCCACAGCCCACTCCAGCATCCCTATGGTCACATGACCAAACTTAAGATGCCTGGCAACTGGCCCATATTTACAACGGTTGCAGTGTCCTGGGGTCATGTGATAAACTTTTGTGACTTTTTGACAAGCAAAGCCAACGGGGAAGCCAGATTCACTTAACAACCATGTTACCAACTTAACAACTACAGCGATTCATTTAATAACTGTGATAATAAAATTCATAAAATGGGGGCAAAACTCACTTAGCAACTATCTGACTTCGCAACCGAAATTTTGGACCCCAATTGTGGTTGTAAGTCGAGGACTACCTATAACCTTCATATCCCTCATGGGTGTGTCATTGAAAAGGTATTGCTCAGTTATTCCATGATCACATCTGGAGGTCTTCCAGCTGGGTAAGAATTCACTTGCAATCAGCTGTTTTTCACTGTGAAGAGTATGGCACAGAGATGTGGGACTATGATGCTTCATTACTGGAGATCAAGCCTCTTGCTCAGCCTCAGCTATCAGGAAAATCACAGCATGTGTACAAATCAGCAAATATACGTTCAGAATTTGCTATCCCTGGAGCAAATTTTATCCATTTTATTCATTTACTCCTCTCCTGCGCGAGCTGCACTGGCTCCCAGTGGTCTTCCGGGTGCGCTTCAAGGTGTTGGTTACCACCTTTAAAGCGCTCCATGGCTTAGGACCCGGGTACTTACGGGACCGCCTACTACCACCAATAGCCTCCCACCGACCGGTATGTTCCCATAGAGAGGGGCTCCTCCGGGTGCCGTCGGCCAAACAATGTCGGCTGGCGGCCCCCAGGGGGAGAGCCTTCTCTGTGAGGGCACCCACTATCTGGAACGAGCTCCCCCCAAAGTTACGGAGGATCCCGGATCTTCGTGCCTTCTGCCGTGAGTTAAAAACTTTCCTGTTCCACCAGGCGGGCCTGGCCTAATTCTTCCCTTTTCCCCTTCTTTTGTAAAAAAATTTAGAAATTTTAAATTGTAAATATTTTAATATTTGGGGTTTTAATATTTTAAATTTGGGGTTTTAAATATTGGGGCCAATGTTTAATTCGGTTTTATTTGGCCTTTAAATTTTGTATATATGTTTTTTACTTATGGCTGTTCACCGCCCGAGTCCCCTCGGGGAGAAGGGCGGTATATAAATCTAATAAATAAATAAATAAATAAATTTAAAGAAAAACACACAAGAATAAAGATAAAAATACTTAAACTAACAGCCAATAATAAAACAAAAGTAAAACCTTTGTGGAAAAAATTAATGATGTGTTATCTCCTTCCCTCCCAATTATGTACCTAACTGCTAATTACAACCTAAATATTTGCATTTTACATTAAATGTGGTATATTCAATATTATTGCTAGCATTTGTTGAAGAGATTTCTTCTATTGCTTTTAATTGGTCTCAAGACTCTTTTCCTAGACCCCATATTTCAAAGTTCTGTATTTGCCTTGCTGTGTAATACATAGTATATATGGAGCCATTCCTACTTAAATTTAGTTAAACCTCTATCTTAACTACTATCACTTGCCATTGCTATATATTTTCCCATTTTAGTTTCCCAGTGTTGTATGGTAAAAAAAAAAAAACTTTTTCCCCAAAGCTGTGTCAAGTTTATTCTTGATATGTACTGTATCAATTTTTTAAATCTTTTGTAGGATATTATAATTAAAAAATATTTGTGATTTCCATTCAAATTTTATTTGTAGAATTTTCTGAATATTTTGATATATATTTTTCTAGTACTTCTGAGGTTTTTTTTGCAAGGCCACCATATTCCTTATTGATTCTCACATTTCCAACATTTATTGTTATATGATTTGTCTATCTTGGTAATTACTTATGGAGTTATATACCATCAGGTTCTTGGTGCTCTCTAAACGTGGCTGTCTTCTTGCAGATATTTCACTATCAAACTAAATAACATCATCAGTATACCTATAAATACTTTATCCCAATTTTCCCTTAAGTTGTATCAGGAAGTAAATTACATTGTTTTTTTTCCATAGCATTTCTCGTTAGTGTACTGTGACTACTTTTTTAAAATTTTGCATCCATTTTAACAAAAAATTTAATTTGTTCCTTTTTCATATGTAATTCAGTAACAATTTACACACACTATATATATCCTAACAGGTGATCTTGATTTTGTATACATGTTTTAATTCTATCAATTTTCTCAAGATCCTTCCTTCTTTCTTAAGATCTCTTTTTATTCTTCCAGCAATTTGTAAATACACCAACCATGCTGGATTTCTATTTTAACTGAGCAGTTCTTGCTGTGTCTTCAGTTAACTTTCTGAGTCTGGCCACAGAGTTTCTGACTCTAACAACTGAACTGAATAATGTAGTGGAAAAAGAAAAAAAATAATTAGATTGAAAGGGTCTTGGCAGTTTAAATGACTGATGGAGTTGACCAGCTGGGTGCACTTTGAAATTATTTCCTCCACAGGAAATAATGTCAGTACATTTCTAAGCCCTGCTTCTTGTACAAGTTGGAGGATTATATCCACAATAGGATATTCACTATTTTTTGTGTGTATATATTGTACCTTTAAACTAGTAGTGTATTGTTTTGGGTTGTAGGAGGCTGTCAAAACTCCTACAATGTTTGCATTATTTATGCATTCCGCCAATTCACTAACACTCTGGGCAATGTAGAATTGATGGAACAGATCTCCTTAGAGAGATTTAAAAGTTTTGAATAGGCATTTAATTGCTAATTGCTTTAGCTTAATTTTTAACACTTAATTTGGAAAAGAAAACTGTGACTTTGTTTTTATTGTAAATTGTCATGATATTTTGATAGTTGATGTTATAAAAATTGATGGATAAATTAGTAAAATAAAGCAACTTCAATGTTCAAAGTGCTGCTATTGAGGTGTACATCAGAAAGGTTCAAGGAGAGAAGATAACAAATTTAATTTTTGCTCATTTAATGACCAAAGGGAGATGTCTAAACATTCCCAATCCTTTTCATGAAGGCCAGAAAATTTGATCCATTTATAAGTACTACCTGGAGAGACAATAAAAAAACATCTCATATGAAACCGAACAGTGATAGGGATACTTAAAGGTTTGTGAATCTTTTTGAATTTTCAATATTTCTGCATAAGTATGATCTAAGATGTGATATGTTCTCAGAACTAGATAAACAAACCAAGCCAATTAACCTCCAAAACAGTGGTGAAATCCAAATTTTTTTATTACCGGTTCTGTGGGCGTGGCTTGGTGGGCGTGGTGTGGCTTGGTGGGCATTGCTGGGGAAGGATACTGCAAAATCTCCATTCCCACCCCACTCCAGAGGAAGGATACTACAAAATCCCCATTCCCTCCCCACTCCTGGGGGAAGGATATTTTAAAATCTCCATT
>WNWU01000089.1:4283746-4320009 GCA_012654045.1 Ptyas mucosa
AGATAGAATTTCTCTGCTCTCTTATGAATGTTAAAAGAACTAACCTGAGGAAGACATGTAGGTTTGATCAGAAATAATCATTACTGCTGCTTTAGAAATGTATAGTGCCAGTTTGAGTGACCCAGAACAGATTATATAGACCAAATCTAAAGGAAAATTCAATAAGGAAAACCCATGATTGTGTTTAATACTTTATTCATGGAGGATCAAGGGAGCTACCACTTGTCTTCTTGGCTAGCCTGGGTTATTCTGATGTAACTGTTAACATCTTTATCAATTCTGCCAGGCAATAAAATGTCTATGTTTGGTAGTGATTGTTCAATATACTCAAAAAGTATTTGCAGAGAGGACCAAGACTTAAATCAGAGATTTAGATTCCTGCCAGCAAGGAAATAAACATTAGTACAAAGAATTGACCCAAAAGATTTGCTATCTACCTGGATTATCTGGATATGACCATAATAAGACCAGACTTCTCTGGTATAATGTCAGCTGAAATAAAAATTGATGTCCTATCACATCTTTCATTCAAACCCAATTTCACTACTGGAAAGTAACATGAGGAGAAACTTGACAAGTAAAGGCAAGAAATAGTCTGGCACCATGTCATATGCAAAAAAATAGTATCATTTTTTTCCAAGCAATATTCAACTTAGATTCATGAATTCCTTTTCCCCCTCATCCTGTGAATGACTGATATTGAACAAGGGCAGATCACATACACATCAGAGGTGGGCAACGCTTTTCAGCCTGGAAACCAAGAAGGCATTCCTAGAGACTCATCAAGGAATGTGATAACTTTCAGGGTTCCCCCCCCCCCCATTGTTGGGAGATTTTTATTTTTTATTAGTCATATTTCTATGCTGCTCACTCTACGAGGACTCTGGGCAGCTTACACCAAAGACAGTATACTAAATAGCATATTGCCCCCAACAATCTGGGTCCTCATTTACCCACCTCGTAAGGATGGAAGGCTGAGTCAACCTTGAGCCGGTGAGATTTGATCCGCTGACCTGCTGAACTAGCAGTCAGCTGAAGTACTACACTCTAACCACTGCGCCACCTCGGCTCAGTATTTCACTTTTAGATGTGCTAAAAGTGAAAAATGGGCACATTAAGCCTGAATGTTAACACACCTATTTTGGATATTTTATTCCCCTTGTCCCTACAAAAGTCCCAAACTCATAGTATCATGTTTGTAGAGTTTCTTGCAGAATTTCAGCAATGCTCTCTTGGAATTCTCTAAAGATGACAAAATGGGGGCTAAGGGAAGTATATATGGCCTTTGGGACACTTTAAAGTATAATGTATTATAATATTAAGTCCAAGAAGAGCAATTAACAGTGGCTAAAAATAAAATTAATTGGCAAATGAAAGCTATTAATCTCCTCTTTACAATATGCCAGAGAGCGGAGGAAGAGCACATGAGGCAGAAGCAGTAAAGGAGGCCAAGTCAATGCTTGGCTTAAGACTGAACATGAACACTGATGATCAAAACATATATAGTCCCTTTGCCAAATGATTTTATGCGCTCAATTTATTTAGCTGTTGGTCTCACATGTGTGACTCTGGCAGCGCACAGTTAAAGTAGCAAAAATCAAAACACATGTAATAAATAATCCTAACCAAAGTCCAACAAAAAAAATTAAATTTAAGTCATATAAATTTTCTAAATAAATAAATAACATTAAAAACAAGTTAAAACAAACATAAAATAAAATGTGTGAGAGTACCAAGCAGCAGATTATGAACATCTCACAAACTCCATATCTCTATGGAGATATGATTGTATTAATTTAATACTGCATGGAAAAATGCAATCATAGCAGACCAGAAGCCTTAAAATACTTTGAAAGTCATGAGGCCAAATAATATAAAGAGGGAGAAATATGTTTAGAACCATATTATTTAATTTATAAAAATGTTTAAAAACTATATCCTTTAGTTACATTACTATCGTAAAAATGCAATTAATTAAAAAGCCATTTATTTCATGTTTGTTTTAGATACTATCAAGAGATAGAACTCTAGTTAACTGGTTATATATATCAAAAAAGTAAACTAAGGTTCTAAGAATTAGGAGTTAGCTTTAGCAGGATACAATACTTGATTGTTTCTTTACACTAGTGATGCTCCTTACTTTCCCTACCATAAATGTTAACTTTTCTGTATTAAATTACAATCTCTTTAAAAAGTGATATGACTAACTTTGAAATTAAGAATCACTTTAATTGAAGTGAGTAGTTAAAAGTAACTAAGCAACTAAAAACTTTTTAATTGCTTGCCAAGCCTGAAGATATTCCATTTAGTAGATTTTATGGTATTATTATCAGACTGGTTGTCCTCCTTTCTTTATAATATTTTGTTCAATCTTTCTTTTAATTCACACTGTTATCCACACCATGATTAATATCCTACTTCTCTAAGACTGAGAATATTCACCCAGGAAAAATTATCCATTTTCAGATTTTTAAAATGTTTTTATATTTGCAACTATTTAAAATGAAATTGAGCCCCAGGTTTTTTCACATTATTGCACTAATCTTCCACAAAATAACTTATAACACAGTACAAAAATCCTCTAAATTATCTTTATAAATGCTTAGTATTTTAACTTTCACGTTCATGTCCCTGTGCTGAAAGCTGCAAGTGGAATTCCAGCCAAAAACACTTCTCAAGAGAGAATGAAGTTTTAGCACAACAGAACTCCGATCCATCATGTATTTTAACCTTGAAACTTGTTGACAAGCAATAAATTGTCAAAGGTTGCAAAACAGAACCAACCAACAAGAACACCAATATATTCCACATAATTGGAATTGGTTTTGCTTTTTGAAATCTATTTAATGACATTCACTGAATAAAAGTTCTTCTTTATATAATAAATAATAGTCTGATATTTATTACTGTGAAACAAGGCCTGATATTCCTAATGAAGTTGAGAATAATATCATACAACTATTAAACAGAGCATTATCGCTGAAGGACATAAATAAGTGATTTTTATGAAGTAGTTTGGAGACATTTCCTAATTCTAATATGAATTCTTTGGGTCGCATTATATTGCTAAAAAAATCAGACTAAAAGACATTTATTTTTCTGTATCATGGGATTACCACATAAAGAATATGAGACAAGTCATTTTTAAATAAAATGTGTAAGGTTTAAATGGTTAGATATAATCTGATAAAATACCTTTAGTGTCCCAGGAATGTATTTTTGATTCAGGAAGTAATAGTTCATTATATAAAAGGTTATCATTACCAAACTCAGTCATTGTATTCTGTTTTGCAAACAATAAAGTTGGAATCCATCTCCAGTACATTTCTGGTATATTTTAATAACTAATGTTAATTAAAATATGCTTAATAATAGAGCAAACTTAAATATGAAAAATAAATTGAAGAAAGAAAAGCAGAAATGTGGGGAAAAGATTCATGGGAAATATTAAGATCAACAAATTTAGAACAATTATAAAAAGAATTTCACAAGTCTATGAGTTTTATTCTTCTTAAATTTCTGAAAAACAGAATCTATGCATTTGGACACTGCGGCTATATTAACACTTTCATATTAAGGATTTTGTGACTAGATAACATATGCAGACACTTTTGTTTAAAACTTTATTGTATGGAATGTCTTTTCATTACCTGTTTGACATAACTCATTTTAAAATTTTCAGTTGAGATAGACATCTCCTAAATCTGTAATTATTTCATTTCACAAGCCTTTTTTGCCTTAATTTATCAATGCCTATAAAAGAGTTACTGAAGGAGTCTATTTTAGACTTAAAACTTTGAAAATATAATTGCATTACTCATCTACAATTTTTTCTCCTGTGCATGTCTCTTCTAATGCTTGATAGATAATATAAGCCAAAAGTAATTTTAAGTCTCTAACATACTTAAATTCAGTTAATTTATTAGGTTAGAAATAAAAAAAAACAAACATCCAGAGGTGCAAAGAAGGTAAGTTACTTGAAATGTTGTAAATCAAATGATACTGCAATATTTGTAGTTGTATTGAAGATGTCCAATTTTTCAGAATGCTTCTGAATATTCTTTCTCTCAATTCTTAACAGCTGATGAGAATTTCAGAAGTGCTCCAATTCCAAGTTTGTTGCACTTCTATTCTATGCTAGAAAAAAATCCAAAATCCTCAGAACCCCAATTTCATATTTAAAACCGCAATGTCACACTCAAAATCGAACAGATTGTAGAATTACTGATTAGAAAAGTGTCAAAACTAAATGTTTTGCACATCCCTAGGATTGAGTTTCTGTAATCAATTAAGCTGAACAGATGATGGCATGTTGATTCCATATACTGTTTCCTCCTACTGACACAAAAATTAGATTCCAAAATAGTAAAGAAATTTTTATGCCTTGAAAGTTCTATGCTTTCAAATATTCAGAGGATGTATACAAAATATATAGGACATGTTTTAAAAATAACATGCATTCCAAGTATGTTGGTAAACTACATGTACTCTCCCAGTTAAGGGAATCTGAGAAAAATATGATGGCTTGTAAGGTGGAAAGCAGCTTGTACCAATTAAGTTGTGGTTGGATAGCAATAGCACTTAGAGTTATATATCGCTTCACAGTGCTTTCCACCCCTCTCTAAGTAGTTTACAGAGTCAGCATATTCCCCCAACAGTCTGGGTCTGGTGGGATTTGAACTGCCAAATTGCAGGCAGCCAGCCAGCAGTCAGCAGAAGTAGCTTGCAGTACTGCACTCTAAACACTGTGCCACCGAGGCTCATGTCTGAGAATATTGATTAAAAAATGCCCAAACCAATACAGTGCTACATGGGTACAAATAAGATTAGTAACCTCTGCTATTTTTCCTCTCCTCTTCTATGTCTCCTCTCCTCTCTTACTAAAAAGCATATGTGAAAATTCAAAATGGTAATGGATGAGGGAGTCAATATTTTATCAGCCAATCTGTTCACAGCCAAAACAGAAGAATGAAAAGGAAGGAGCAGTAAATGGTAAAAACCATAAATTAACAAACAAAGTGAAGGTGAGAAAAAGAAGTATGTTGTGTGTTGGGAAAAGCTAAGGGTGTAACTGACCTGGTCAAGTCTTGCAAAGTTGAACTAATGAATAAAGGCAGGGAAGTGAAAGTGAAACACATTGGTTAATGATGCTTTTAGATAATCAGGAAAGTATCAGAAATGAAGGGAAAACTGCAATGATCTAAGTGAAAAAATTATTCTGATGCGCCATATGAATAGTTGGATAAAAACAAAATGATTGGACAATTCAGATACCTACAAGTAAATGAGAGTAGTAACAGTTGCATACTTTGAAAAAATCTGTTTGCTCTGAATATGAGATTTAGGCATACATACAGAAGGAAAATGAATGTATTAAAAAGCATGATTAATCTGATTGTTTATGAAGATAAATTGATGATACAAGGATAAAAGAGTAATTCTGAATGCCAGACAAACCTTTTTATTTTAATAGCAACAAGAATGCAGAATGGGAAGAATGATATATCCAGGCTGCTGTGGACTCCGTTAGTCAAGAAATTCTGGCCAGTGGGGTCCAGGAGAAGAGCCTTTTTCACCAAGACTTCCATGTCTGGAACACTGTGTCCCCTGAGGTGAGATCCGTACCCACATTTTGCTCTTCCATGAGAGATTGAAAACTGGGCTCTGCCAATTGGCCTGGAGCCCTGACAGGGGCACATCATGCTAAAAGTGGTTAATGGACTGAGATAAGACTCCACCTCCACTCCATATGCATCTTGCTTCCTTCCTTGGCAGGTTTGTTAATTTTAAGCAAATTTTAATGTTAATATTTATTATTTTAATATTCACGCGTAATCTTACTGATTTTATTTGGTTGTAAGTTGCCTAGAGTTGCTTCTTGGCAAGATGGGCAGTATATAAATATAATGAATGAATGAATGAGTAAGGATGACTGAAGGAAGAAAAAGTAGACGTCCTCTAAGGAAAAAATATTAAAAGACAGGTTTATCTCCCAACTCAATGAAAGGAGTGTGGATCTGGAAGCTGCTTGGGACACAGTAAAAGGGATAATGTTACAGAATACCAGAGTAGCATGTGGAGTTATAATAACAAGATATATTTAAAAGCATATTTGGTGCAGTAAAGGCATGAGAAAAGCTGTGGGTGAGAAAACAAAACAAGAAAATGTGGCAAAAATGAAAATGAAAGAACACTATCACTGAATACCATTCCAGAAGGCTAGAGAAGGTATAGAGCAGTGATGGCGAATCTATGGCACGCGTGCCGGAAGTGGCACACAGAGCAATCTCTCCGGGCACGCCAGCCATTGCCTGTTGCTCTTCTGGTTTCCGGCGCTCCTGTGCATGAGCACTCCCATTTCAGCACTTGGTGCCGAAAAGGTTTGCCAACACTAGTATAGAGGATTGCCATGATGCAGGGATTTCCTTGCCCTATAAAGGAAACTGGGATGTTTGGTGTGGAGAAAAATTTTGGGGGGAAAACATAACTATCTTCACGTAAAGAGAAGCTACAAGGAAGATAGCCAAGAATTATTTTCAGAATAGAACAGAAACTAGAACTATAAGAGGTAGAAGTTGCAACTACCTTGCTTTCATTTAAAAGGAAAAATGAAAATTTTCTGTTGGGAAGATCTGTATAACCCTAGAACAACCTATCTATAGAGGTTGTGTGTTGCCTATCTCTAAAGATTTTAAGAAAAGGCTTGAAATCCACTTCTGCAGAATCATTTGATTAGTTTCCTGCACATCTAGTTGGACTACATGATTTTTATGGACTCTTTGTACTCTACAATTCTATGATTTTATAATCTGTATTGTCAGAAAAAGACAAAGAATGTATTCAAAAAGAGCAAAGAATGATTAAGAGTAAAACGACATAAAATGTAGAGTGTTTTTGATAGAAATGAACAAAAAGGGAAAAGAAAAATAGAAAAGAAAGAAAAAAAGATACAAAGAAATAGCTTCGGATCTTCTTTACAGCAGTTATAGTTACAATCATAATTTAGCCCTTACACTATGGTTAGAGCAGAACTTTGTTCTATACTGTTTTATCATCAAAACCATAAATCATATGTTCATTTTTCTGTTTTATTAATGTTCATAAGAGAATTCCAGTCAACAATACATGTAGATATTGTCTTTTCTTTTATCAAAGAATTTAGCAGAAATAAATTTAGCCATCTTAGTTTGTATCAGTGTATGTATTTGAATCCAGAACTTTTTAGCTTTTTTACTTAGAAATGTTCTTGTAAAAAAAATAACTAGCTGCAGTCCTGTACTTTATTGGAACGGCCACCTGATTTAAAAAATCAAATTAGAAAGCATCCTGGGTACATCTTTCTATCGTCTGAAAATGCTTATTTTGTGACTGGTCATGGTCAACAATGAATGCTCATAATTCTAAATGCAACCAAAGATATACTCCAACTAAGCCTTTGGAGTTAATTAATTGGAGCCAATATAAAAAACTATTATTTTAATTGAAATTGCACTTTCTCCTCCTGAAGTACATTAAGGCCCAATTACTTAACAGTTTACAGTATCCTTGGGAGAGGAAATGGCACACATTTCCCAACCTTAATTTTCTCTCCCAGTATGCAATGAACCATTAAGGTACTACTCTACCTACTTCTAAGCTTAATGTACAGGCCAAATTATAAGCAGGCACAAAAACTGAAATTGTAGAAATGGTTTATGTCTATGCTGCACTAAAGTTGAGATCTTTTAATTAAGTTTCCCCACACTCCCTTCCCTAATATAGTAGCAAATACTTGCATGATTTTTGTACCTGTACATATTATACCAAAAGACTGGGCCCTTTTGTTAGTTTATAACAATGAAGTCCAGATGGAAGTCATCATATAACATTTATTATATTTTTAAACAAATAGTTTTACCAAATCAAAATGTCCACCCGCAAGAGAGGCTACTTGCTCCGTGATTCACTGTTTTAACCATGCTTCCCTCCACTTTCCCACCTTATGCAAATCAATATCAGCTATGAACATGCTTACAATTTTAATTAAGAAAAGAGTGCTGCAGTTATCAAAAGATGGGTGACAATAACTTAACACTATGTGGCATATCAAAGTTGTAATAGATAACTTTATTTTTTTTCTGGAATACAAGAGTAATAACAATAACTTCATTCATGACTTTTCATAGTAGGCACAGCAAGCAAAAATCCCTCATGTTGTTCTTAGTAAATCCTACTTAGATGGAGCTATAAAACCTTCATATACTACCAGTGGCACATTTTGATGAATATCCATGGTTCTCTCACAAGATTTGCTGTCTTTATAATTCTTGACTTATACGTAAGATGTAAGATAGAAATAGAGCCAGTGTGCTGATCTCTAAAGCCCAATATTGCTTAACTACCTCTGACTACCTAGCTTTAGATCCACTGATGAAATGCACTATAATAATTTCAAGTATTATTTTTACTGGGTGAATAGTTAATTAGATGTGCACATATAACTGATTTATTGACATGATGGGATGAAAATTTAATAATGTACATTATTAATGTCAAGGTTAAGTCAATCTAAAGCTTGCACCAAGATCTTCATAATAGGATGGAAGTGTAATTAACAAAGCTAAGAAGGAATTAAAGGAGACAGGAAAGGGCAAACTGTGAAACTCTCTGATTGCTGTTTTCCACAGAGATATGACACTATTTCAATTATTCTGACTGGGATTAATTCAAGAATATAAGGTTGAAAATACCATGTCCCATTTCCTCTACAATAGCTAGAACCTTTAAAATAAAAATTTCATCTATGTTAACATAATCGTGAAATCAAATAATTAAGTATCAATCAACCAGCGAGCCCTGGTGGCGCAGCAGACTAAAGCACTGTTATTAACATCAGCTGCCTGCAATTACTGCAAGTTCAAATCTCACAAGGCTCAAGGTTGACTCAGCCTTCCATCCTTTCAAAGGTAGGTAAAATGAGGACCCAGATTGTGGGGGCAATAAGATGACTTTGTACGAATATATACAAAAAGTATGAAGGCTATTGCTTAACACATTGTAAGCCACCCCGAGTCTATGGAGAAGGGCGGCATATAAATTAAACAAAAAACACCCAAAATCTGGAAATCTCCTTCACTACATGGTATTTTCTGCAGCTACTAAGATTGTTGGATGAGAAGGCACAAAAACAGCCAGGGAAGTGATTGAAGCCTGGGAAACGGCCCCCTTGTCAGTCAACAACAGTGCTAATCTACCACCAGTTTATCAAGCACTTAGATAAGGAGAGGGCTATGCAGCACAAGCAAAAGACAGCCAACAACTTAATAGCCAACCATCAGCACCACATAAATACCACACACAGAACAGCACACTCTCTGCTAGAGAGAAGTTCCCTGAAGATGGGCTCCAGCATGAGTCTGAAAACTCAGAAAACTAAATCTCTGATTCCGGTGATCGACCCAGATTGGATCCTGCAATCAAAAATGTTTTTTTAAATTATATCCCTATTTTATTTCTAATTCCAGATGGTATCACATCTTAAACCAATGCATACAAGCAGATTGTAGAAAAGTTAACTAAGGAAGTGGGTTTAATTAAGCTTAGCTCAAGCAGATTTCTCTAAAGAATAGACAAATGCAGGTATCCCACATTAAAAAAATGTTTTCAAGATTTGTATAAGGTTAGGTTCCCTGACCCAAACCTTTCCCCATGTTCTGACTTAAGAGAAATTTAAGAACAGTTCTAGACCTGCACAAATTCATTTATACTTCAAGTATTTATACAAATAATTTGAGGGGAACTACTAGAAAAAATGGCAAGAAAAGCAGGTTTTTTTGGATAGATTTATTTGTAAATCTTACTGCAACTCAGTTTTCTTTCCCATCTAAGGCAATGCTCATGAACTTCTAACTGATCAAAAATTGCCAATTATCTAAAATTTTAGCTAAATTGATTTCTAAAATAGAGAAATGATTTTTCATATTTGTCATCTGGGCCCTGAAGCCATTTCCCACACTGCTTTTTAAATCATGTCCTTATGGCAGCTGCAAGTGCTATATTAGAGTGTGTGTTCCAGAGATATAATCTATTTATATCCTGGCAAACATATCCAATACATCTTCCTCCTTCTATTTTCTCCACAACTACCCTGTGAGGTGGTTTGAGCTGAGACCGTGTGTCTGGACTATGGCCACCCAGCTGGCTTCCATGGTTACGGTCTAGAACTCATGGTCTCCTGATTTCTGGCTTTGTACCTTAATCACTATATGTGTTTATTCAGGAAAATGGGACTGTACAAAGGTTTGAAAACACCATTTAGTAAAATGTTACTAGAAAAAAGCACACTTCTGTGAAGCAGTAAAGCAGACAAATCATTTGGAAGCAAGGAGTTCCTTCAATGATTGTACCTAGTCTTTTATATGTGTATATGAATGTCTAGATAGCATTTCTGCTGGAACCATCAATGATAATGAGATGTGCATACACACATACTTATAGCCCCAGCCCTTGAAGCAACAGTTTGAGCCTTCCAGAGAAAATGGCTGCCTATATTGCTTTGGGGAGGACTACTTTGCTGGGACATGCTTTTCACTTCCTTATTAGAAAGGATTCTTTATTACAAAAGGAAACAGAATTCTCTAATATAGCTTGTTAAATTCTGGTAGAACACAGATGTCAGACAAGCTTTAAGTGAGAAAGTCCACTATTATACTCACTAATAAAATTAGTGAATTAATTACTTGAACATTTTCCATCAACATTCTTGCGGAACGCTATTTCTTAGTAACCTCACAAGTTTTGAATTCATAGGTACTGAATTAGGTATTCTATTATGAAGCAGAGCAGATGGGAAAGAAATGAAAATTTAAAAATAGTGTTAGAAGTCGAAAGGGTTAGAAAAAATGTTTATGTGAAACATTGCACAAACAATCCACAATGCAGCTTCATAAGCATCTCAAGAAAATACTGCCAAAATTCTACAGCATAATAGCTGGGTTTTAGTAAAATCATTTTAATTAATTAATTAATTAATTAAAATTATATAGACATCCATCTCTATCAAATTATTCTGGGAGGCTTATGATAATACAGCTAAAACCAATAAAAATGATCCAAAACAACAGGACTGGTTTTGAGATGAGAGCAAAATAATCTCAGTCCCACCTCCAATCTCATCCATCTGCAGTCCAAAAAAAAAAAAAAAGTGTCTCAGATTTTTAATTCATCCCTTTTTGGCTAAAAATACAAACACTAGATTGCAGCCTCTGTCCCCCTCCAAAATTTGTCTAATTATACCGTAAAGTTTAGAAATTCCTCCTTTAGTTATTGGAATTATGTGCTATAGTTCCAATAGTTTTAAGGACTCTTAAAGCAGGATTTACTTTTATTTCCTTTAAAAAAATCCATGCACCAATAAAGGCTAGAAATCACTTTTTTAAAAAAAAGTCATTTGCATTTTTCATTTTAGAAGCTTTAGAAACTTTGTTCAAAATTAGACAAACTCCAAACTATTTTACAGATGTAATGACATTATGTCCCGTGTAATATATATTGTATCAAACCTTTTCATAGAATCTATTCTACTGAGATTACTTTTTCTTTTAGTAACATGCTATTTATTTTGCTTGCTGTGTCATAATAGGTTGATGTCAACACTGATAATATAACATTTAATTCTTTTTCCATCAATAGATAAACAGAATAAGGCATCATTTCCTGAGGCAGCTCAGGAGGACATATGCCATATGGGAAAGCAAATGTAAGAGTTTCGAGTTCTAAGTGTCACAATTTTGCCCCCCTCCCAGCCCTGATTAAAAAAATGGTGACTTTAATAATGAATGAAAGTATGTTCTTTATATATTCCTTACAAGAGATTTTCTTTAAAATGAATTTATAAAGCAAGTGAAATTGCTGTTCCTTACTGGATAGACGAGACAATTGGGCGGATTCATTTGTGCAACAAGTATATACACTATAGTACATTTAAAAAGCATGTTTTCTTACAAAGAGTCTTATGTAGAAAGTTCCATTTCAATGTAGAATAATTTTATACATATAATGTTTTTTACAACCCTATAATCCCTTAATTCAGCATAGAGTCCGGGCGACTGAATGGAGCTGAGCATTTACTGGTTATATGCCCGTCCTGATGCCTACATGGAGTTTGCAGCAGTTATTTTCTCTTTATGCTCTGAGAAAGAAATATCTGCTGCTATCTAAGATCCACACACACACACACACACACACACACACACACACTCCTAAAATAATATTCTATCGATTAGTAAACTTTATTCTCAGGGATACAGCCACAACATGTATAATCTGAATCCTGGTGTGGGTGGGTAAGAGACAACAAAACAGATAGTTTATTTTAATTGTCCCAGGCTAGATACTTTTATAAATCTTACTTGAACAAGAAAGGCAAATGTAAGCAAGAGATTTCATTAGCCAAACAGATAATCAATATCAATGTTCTTATAAATTCTTCAAACTCCAATTTTAGAGAAGATATTTAACTATCCAGAAAACTAATAAACTATGTTGTCAAGTTTAGGGTCTTTTTGGGGGGAGGGGGAGGGATGTTCAATACTAATGATTTAGAACTGGTTATTTTTCAAATGAAGTACATCTAAGTATTCTAAGAATTCTTCAAAAATTACACTTCCTTTTAAACAGGATATTAATTCTTGTCATCAATCCTAAATGAACTGAGAATATAACCAAATCTAGATTCTTCAGTAGCTGTGCATTCCGAAAACTTAGTGTAATGAGGATTCTGCTACATTGTGGATTTTTTCCCTAAGAGAGTAGAGAAAAAGAAGAAAAAAAGAGAACTACTCAGAAAAGCAGCTGGTATCAGATTTGATGAATGTAATCTGTTGTGAATAACACAATCTCTTCTCTATCTCCCTGACTGCAATACCTCTTTTTTGGGGAGGGGGGATTTTATTTGGAGTCTAGAAAAAGGGGCATGCAAGAAAATTGATGCGGAGGGATGTATTATTCATCCCTACTCTGAGCTAACAATTCCACATACATATCTAATGAAAATTCTGAATCTAAACATGCCTCCAAGCTTCATGCATGCTTCTTCAAACTTAAACTCAATCTAGAATTATCATTCTCCTTTTTGCTGCATTATCTCTTTTTATTCACATTTTTTAAAAAGAAAAAACAAGGACAAGTGAAAGAAAAAAGAAAGACTATTGAAAACATTATGAGTAAAAGTTCCCTTTTATTGTGCTCCGATATACAGTATTTCTAAACATATGAAATTTCCATATATTTCTGATTTCAGTTCTCTGGTCAATTCTTTTGCCCTTTAGAAACTTCTAAAGTTCAAGTTTATATTCCCAGTCTGAAATCATCAGTACGAGTATCTTATAAAATTGTGATTTTTTTTTTTAAGTTGTCTTGGAATTTTACCCAGTTAGAAAAAAATGGTTTGAATTCGAATCTGACTATTAGACAGTCTCACCAAGCAATTTATGTATATGGATTTTACATATGTTGGCACCTATGTACAAATAATAATCTCTGTATATGTGTCTAAGGTCCAAGAAAATCAATAGCTCTAGAAAATCCATCAAGTATAACTAAGGATCAACAGCTATAGTAAAAACGGTACTGATCTAGGATTCTAAGATTAGAAGAGACTGAAGGTTTATATGATGCACCTATATCTCTTTCTGGTTCTCTGTTAGTCCAGCTACCTCATTTCCTTCCTCTCAAACAGATATGCCTGATCAATTATGCCCCAAACTAAGATTTTTCTGGGTGATCAGTGCAACATGGCATGTATTAATATAAGTTATTTTTCCTTCAATTTGCCAAGCAGAAAACTAGAAAATTCCAAAATTTTTGAATCACACACCTGTAATCCAACAAGACAAGGTTGTTGTGAGAACAGAATAGACAATGCAACATTGAATTAAGGCGGGCTGCAGTAGACAGCAGAAACATAATTATTGTCACTCTGAAAATTCTGATACCATTCATTTTTTAGGATGTTCTTTCACCAATTTCACACATAAGAAAAGTATTTTGAAATGCTATTTGGTACTGCAGAAACCATATACCATACCGTAGCTGCATAGGAGAACACTCTTCAAAAGTAGACTATTGAACCTCAAAGAAACACAAAGCTAATAGTACAATGAACCCATAAAGAATAATGAATGGGATCTAGGAATGTTGACATTGTAATTCTCTTGCATGAAGTGAAAAAGTTTTCTGGATAATAAATATGTATGTATGTATGTATGTATGTATGTATGGAAGGAAGGAAGGAAGGAAGGAAGGAAGGAAGGAAAACATTCTAAATTCCCTTTTTTGTATTTTCTCTAAAAACTTTCAGAAGAAAGAAAGTGTTAAAACACTAAGGTTTTGAGTTGGAAAGTGTGACACTAATAATAACAGCTTGACAGACTAATGTTGATCTCAAGAGTGTTACTGTTGTGGTGACAATAATGAGTAAAGGAGTTGCTAAACTGGCCACTTTTTCTAATTATTCATATAAAATGATATTTGCTATGGTATCCTGGAATATAGCAGAAGTTGTAATGCATATGCTTTATATGCAAATGCAAATAAGCACAATTTATAATTCCTTTACAAACTGTTTAAAAATCACTTAGTATGGAACAATTTGTTTCTAAAAATACATACGTCCGTTCATGCTAAATAAATGATAGCATTTCTAATCTTACTGTCAACCCTGAAGCCATTTTGGAGCATCTTCAGGGCTGTCACAGCAAGGCTGGTTGGAGCTGTGGGAATGGGAGTGAGGAGTAGAGCTAGCTGGGGACTTGTAGCCAAAATAAAATTCTTTCTCCTGGGAACCAAGGATGTTCTTACCAGGTGCTGGGGAGGCGTGGATGGAAACCAACTGGAGTTGCGACTGTGACCTGGTTGGACCATGTGATAGACATGTGGACTGGGGAGAAGAACTTTGATTTTCAATTTGGGTGGTGAAAACCTTGGAATCTTCAGAGTCGGGTTTTCACCAGATGTGCCAATATGACATGCCTAATAACTCTGGGCTTTGAGGAGCACCTTGGCCTCAGAGTTTTGATTGCATTGGGTTTGTTACTTCGAACCCTGACACTTACATATTTAAAATTAAGGTGGACTTTTGTACAATTGAGAATATTAGAGCTCAAACTAAGGAGGAGATAATTTGCTAGTCCTATAGATGAAAAAAATTAAAGATTGTGTTCATAGATAGCAGATTGTATAGAAACTGGGCAAAAGAAAGTAAAAGATGTAAAAATTAATGATTATAGAAGGAGATTAGAAATACGCATTTTTAAAATGTTTGAATTTATTTGGTATTTTATTCATAGTAAGTCTAATATTTATTGTCACAGATGCGCTTTTCACATTTCACTAATTGATGATTATTTGAAATTATTATTTAGCATATGCTGAGAACATGACAGAAGAGAAGTATACATATATACACAGTCCATGTAATTAAATATGAAATTATATATGGGGGTAAGGCATTCCTTAACCTACACGTGCTCCCTGGGCGGTGTTAAATGGGTGACAACAACCAAATGCAGCCATACAGTTCTTTTGGGCCTCACAGCCATGACAAACAGAAGTGCATAAAATAAAATTCTAAATAATCCAAAAGTGACACGGAAGTAGTTGTTGAAAATCATTTTAGGAATTTGCTCAGTTAATATAATAGTAAAAATGAATTAACATTCCTTATATTTTTATAAATAACATTCCTTATATGGCATGGAACAAAAAGGAGGCTGAGGAGTTTCCTATTCAAATTTTTATTAAAAGTTTTAGGGAACTCTGGGGGGGGGAGGGTCAAATTGGAATGAGGGTTACGGGTTTGGGGGATAACCCACAGGGGATAGGACCAGGCCTGACCGAGGGTCATGATACAGGAGACGTGGAGCTCCGGGCAGATGAGGGGGCTAGAATTTATAACAATAAGGGCCAATACATCAGTACTGTGAGTGGGAGGGGCAGATATGGCGGGAGCTGGAGGCCAAATCTGGTGATGGGAGTGCGCACCTGCTGTCTCCAAGCGGTACCGCGCTCCGGCCCTCAAGACTCCTCTCGTTCCCCAGGTAGTTCAGATTCTCAGGGCCTTGACCTTTGGCTGATGTTGTGTAATGCCAATAAAGCCACCCTCATTTGTGATCTTGTTCAGGAGGGGGGAGCAGATCTGGCAGGAATTACGGAGACCTGGCTGGGCCAAGAGGGGGGAGTCCCCCTCGTTGAAATGTGCCCTCCTGGCTTCCGTGCATTTCATCAGCCAAGGTCACAGGGTAGGGGCGGGGGAGTGGCGGTTATTATAAAGGAAGGACTTAATCCGAAGGAGGCCACTGTTCCTCAGATCGCTGGATGTGAGTTCCTCCTGGTGAAATGGGGTCATAGGGTACAGGTGGGTTTGCTGATCGCATACCTGGCTCCCTGCCACATGGCAGCGGCCCTGTCCGAACTGCTCAGCGTTTATAGCCGGGGTGTCGGTTGACACCCCGAGGCTTATGGTCATGGGGGATTTCAACCTACCATCCATCGGTGAAGCGTCTGAGACAGCGCAGGAGTTCATGGCTTCCATGACGGCTATGGACCTGACCCAATTAGTGCATGACCCCACTCACACAGAGGGAAACACTCTGGACTTGATTTTTGTCTCTGGTCAGTGTCTGAATGATCTCGATATCAGGGATATAGTAACTGAACCCTTGTCATGGTCGGATCATTCCCTCCTTCGCTTTGACCTTTGAACCGCTACACCCTGTCGCAGGGAGGCGAAACCAATGAAATGGTTCCGCCCCAGGCGCCTGATGGACCCGGAGCAGTTCCAAACGGAGCTTGGGCCATTTCCTGAGTCTCTGGCTCACGGCTCGACTGAGGACCTAGTGGTCGCCTGGGATATGGCAACTGCCGGAGCCTTGAATCGGGTCGTGCCTTTGCAGCCTCTGACTCGATGCTGGTCTCGCTTGGCTCCTTGGTTCACTGAGGAGCTGAGGGAGATGAAGCGTCGGAAAAGACGCTTAGAGAGCGATTGGAGGACCAGCCAATCTGAATCTGACCGAACACTGATAAGATCTCATATTAGGACTTACCTAGTGGCGATAAAAGCGGCAAAGTATACCTATTTTTCCGCTCTTATTGTATCATCAGATAACCGCCCGGCTGCCCTGTTTAGGGTGACCTGCTCCCTGCTCCTTCAGGAAGCGCAGAAAGACACCTTGGAGGGTAGAGCCGAGGATTTTGTACAATATCTGTATGATAAAATCGCTCAGATTCGAGAACACCTGGACTCTGACATAGTAGATCCAGGAGGAAGGATGGAGGCAGGTCTTGAGAACATTATCTGGGAAGAATTTGACTCTGACTCCCGAAAACGTGGACAGGATATTGGGGAGACTGAATGCTACCACATGTTTATTGGAACCATGTCCTTCCTGGTTGGTGCTGGCCTCTCGGGAGGTTACACGAGGCTGGCTCCAGGGGATTATAAATGCTTCTCTGAGTGAGGGTGTTTTTCCTGCCGCCTTGAAAGAGGCGGTGGTGAGACCTCTCCTCAAGAAGCCTTCCCTGGACCCGGCAGTATTGGCTAATTACCGTCCAGTCTCCAACCTTCGCTTTCTTGCGAAGGTTGTTGAGAATGTGGTGGCACAACAGCTTCCTCAATACCTGGATGAATCGGCTTATCTGGATCCGTTCCAGTCGGGCTTCAGGCCTGGGTACAGCACGGAAACGGCATTGGTCGCATTGGTTGATGATCTCTGGAGGGCTCGGGACAGGGGTTGTTCCTCCGTCCTGGTCCTATTAGACCTCTCAGCGGCTTTTGATACCATCGACCATGGTATCATGCTGCACCGGTTGGAAGGGTTGGGAGTGGGGAGCACCATTTTGCGGTGGTTCTCATCCTTTCTCTCTGACCGGTCGCAGTCTGTGTTGACAGGAGGGCAAAGATCGACCCCTAGGCCCCTTGTATGTGGGGCACCACAGGGGCCAGTTCTCTCACCCCTCCTGTTCAACATTTATGTGAAGCCAATGGGCGATCATTATGTGAAGCCAATGGGCGGGGTGAAGTACCACCAGTACACTGATGACACCCAGCTGTACATCTCCACCCCGAATCACCCCAATGATGCCCTTGAAGTGATGTCCCGATGCCTGGAGGCTGTACGGATCTGGATGGGGAGGAACAGACTCAGACTAAACCCATCCAAGACCGAGTGGCTGTGGTTTCCGTCATCCCGTTATAGTCAGTTGGTACCATCACTGACTATTGGAGGCGAGTCATTGGCCCCCACGGAGAGGGCTCGCAACTTAGTGTGTCCTCCTGGACTCACAGCTGTCTTTAGAAGAACACCTGACGCCTGTGGCCAGGAGAGCTTTTTATCAGGTTCGCCTGATATGCCAGTTGCGTCCCTCTCTGGATCAGGACTCCTTAAATACGGTCACTCATGCCCTCGTCACATCCCACCTTGACTACTGCAATGCGCTCTACATGGGGCTCCCCTTGAGAAGCACCCGGAGGCTCCAGCTGGTCCAGAATGCAGCCACGCGGGTAGTTATGGGAGCAACGCGGCACTCCCATGTGGCTCCCCTCCTGCACGAACTGCACTGGCTCCCTGTGGTCTTCCGGGTGCACTTCAAGGTTTTGGTTACCATCTTTAGAGTGCTCCATGGCTTAGGACCGGGATACTTACGAGACCGCCTTCTGCCACCAATAACCTCCCACAGACCAGTACGCTCCCATAGAGAGGGACTTCTCAGGGTGCTGTCGGTCAAACAGTGTTGACTGGCGGGCCCCAGGGGGAGAGCCTTCTCTATGGGAGCACCTACCATCTGGAATGAGCTGCCCTCGGAGATTCGGATAATCCCGGATCTTTGTGCATTCCGTCGTGCCCTCAAAACATTTCTTTTCAAGCAGGCAGGCCTGACCTAACCTCGTCAAAAACTACTTTAAATTTTATATTCTAAATCTACCCCATAAATTTGAAATGATATAATTCAATTCTATATCCAATCCTAACTATTTAATTGTTATTTTTAAATCAGTGTTTTCAATTCCTTTATTACATGTATATTTCGTTCAACTGTACACCACCATGAGTCCTTCGGGAGTAGGGCGGTATATAAATTAAATAAATAAATTAAATAAATTAAATAAATTAAATAAATTAAATAAATTAAAGAAATTAAAGAAATTAAATAAATAAATAAAAAGTTTATTAGTTCCCATACTGTTGTATACAATGTGCCTTTATGTCATCAAAATTCAGAGTAGATGAAATGGCTCTTTATTAGCTGGAAGAAGTCAAAGAATGTTCCAGAATTCTTTCTTCTATATGGAGCTTGAAGTCATATATTGGTAAAGGGATGATTTGACTCCAGTATTTCACTATGGTTAAAGGCTTTCTGAAGCAGTAATATAAATGAAATCCAGGTGGTTTTTAGAATGTGACTCAACAGAAGTCAATAATCAGAAGACAGGTATCCCCCCCCCCATTTACAATGTCTAATTTTGAATTAAATCAGTTTAAAAATTACTGCCATGGTGAATTTAGAATTTATTAAAAATATAAATATATCAATTGCAGATAGACAGTATTCCTCTAGTCCATGTCATCTGTTTCTCTCATGTCTGTTTCATCTGATTTCTACACTAATCTGTAGAATATATTCCATTCCTATATTATTTGTCCAAGAGTTGAGGATCAGATCACTTCATACTGATAATTCAGTATGGAAGTATCAGGAATTACTGATAATTCCCCAAGCGTCAACAAATTCAAATTAGCCCCATTTCTCAATAAAATACAAAAAAGAGCAAATGAACATACAGTTGCAAGAAAAAGTATGTGAACCCCTTGGGATTACGTGGAGTTTTGCATGAATTGGTCATAAAATGTGCTCTGAACTTCATCTAAGTCACAACAATAGAAAAACACAGTCTGCTTAAAATAATACTACACAAACATTAGATGTTGCCATGGTTTAATTGAACATAACATGTAAACATTCACAGTGCAGGGAGGAAAAAGTATGTGAACCTTTGGACTTAATAACTGGTTGACCCTCCTTTGGCAGCAATAACCTCAACCAAACGTTTCCTGTAGTTGCAGATCAGACCTGCACAACGATCTGGAGTAATTTTGGACCACTCCTCTTCACAAAACTGTTTCAGTGTAGCAATGGGATGTCTGGTGTGAATCGCTCTCTTAAGGTCATGCCACAGCATTTCAATCGGATTGAGGTCAGGACTCTGACTGGGCCACTCCAGAAGGTATATTCTGTGCTGTTGAAGCCATTTTTTGGTTGAATTACTTGTATGCTTTGGGTCATTTTCCTGTTGCATCACCCATCCTCTGCGGAGCTTCAGTTGGCGGACAGATGGTCGTACGTTTTCCTGCAAAATGTCTTGATAAACTCTGGAATTCATTTTCCCATCAATGACAACAATCCGTCAGCAGCAAAGAAGCCCCAAACCATGATGCTCCCTCCACCATGTTTTACAGTGGGGATGAGGTTTTGATGTTGGTGTGCTGTGCCTTTTTTTCTCCACACATAGTGTTGTGTGTTCTTCCCAAACAACTCAATTTTGGTTTCATCTGTCCACAGTATATTTTGCCAGTAGTGCTGTGGAACATCCAGGTGCTTTTTTGCAAACTTCAAACGTGCTACAGTATTTTTTTTGGACAGCAATGGCTTCCTCCGTGGTGTCCTTCCATGTACTCCATTCTTGTTTAATGTTTTCCTTATTGTAGATGTGTCAACAAAAATGTTAGCATGTGCCAGAGATTTCTGTAGGTCTTTAGCTGATACTCTAGGATTCTTCTTTACCTCATGAAGCATTCCGTGCTGTGCTCTTGCAGTCACACCTAGGGAGAGTAGCAACAGTGCTAAACTTTCTCCATTTGTAGACAGTCTGTCTTACCGTGGACACATGAACATCAAGGCTTTTGGAGATACTTTTGTAACCCTTTCCAGCTCCATTCAAGTCAACAATTCTTGATCGTAGGTCTTCTGAGAGCTCTTTTCTGCGAGGCATAGTTCACATCAGACAGTGCTTCTTGAAACCAGTAAACCCCAAACAGGTGTGTGTTTTTAAAGGGCAGGACAGCTGTCAGCAACACATCCAATATCATCACACTGATTGGAGTCAAGACTGGCTCACTCCTGGCTCCAATTAGCTCTTGGAGAAGTCATTAGGCTAGGGGCTCACATACTATTTCCTCCCTGTACTGTGAATGTTTACATGTTATGTTCAATTAAACCATGGCAACATCTAATGTTTGTGCAGTATTATTTTAAGCAGACTGTGTTTTTCTATTGTTGTGACTTAGATGAAGTTCAAAGCACATTTTATGACCAATTCATGCAAAACTCCACGTAATGCCAAGGGGTTCACATACTTTTTCTTGCAACTGTATAGGCATAAAATCACAAGAGATTTTTACCTAGTAGTACTATTTTATATTCTCTTGAATATTCTAAAACATGGAACAGGGTAGTTTTTCAGCTCTAGCTTTCTTAGCGTGCTTGTTAACAAAATACTTTTTCAGTGATGCAGAATAACTATGCAATTAACAGAAGTTGATTTAAGTAAACCAATAATTCTGGCCCCTTCAGTAGAACTGAAATTTATGATTTTCCACAATTCCCTATTACCATTACTTCAGAGCTTCTCTCTGGAAGGATTCTAGATATTTGTATGACTAATTTGCATTCTATTTTCTCTTATCTTCATTTCCAGATAGTTTTCCAAAACACTTAAATTCTACTTTCTTTCCAAGCTAACCTATTTAAAATATTACAAAGAACATACCGATTAAATGACTTCTTTTATAATGATGCTAATAAATTGAAGCTATGCATAATCTATGAAATCATATGGCTTATATATAATGCCTGTACACTGAACAGCAACAGCTAAAATAAGTTTTCTTACAATACACTTAGTTAATACCTATGTGTTCTTTTTTAAAGCAACATCAACAGAAGCATAATAGGCAGAGATGGGATTCAAATCCTGTCGCTACTGGTTTGCTATCGGTAGTGCGCAGCGCTTCCACACATGCGCAGTATTTTTGAGGATGTCTGGGTGGGTGGGCGGAGCCTCCCACCACTGCCATTACCAGTTCTCCTGAACTGGGGCGAACTGGTCAAAACCCACCCTGATAATAGGACTTTTGCTCAAATGTAATCCAATCTAATGCATTGGTGCAGCTCCAAGATGCACCATGACTGAGGTGTCCTTAGAATCAGTCTTTAGTCAGACTCCTGGTGACTGTCTGAATTTGATTCTACAATTTTCTTGGCAAATTTTGGGAAATGTTTGACAGATTGACTCGGCCAAGGTCATCCAAGCTGGCTTTGTGTATAAAGCGGAACTAGAACTCATGGTCTCCTTGCCTCTTGACTGGTGCCCCATCACTATACCAAACTGGCTTTCTCACAATGGTATTGCTAAGTTTCATATTCTCAGTTTTCATTGTGGGTTTATGATTAACTAATGCAGGTAGTCCTCAGCATACAACCATTGCAGCAGCAAACATTCCAAGTTACGGTGGAGTAACTGAATCGTGGTTACTGGATGACTAGAACTCTTGGACTTCTAGTCATCCCAGCAACCCCACAATCATGAAATTCCAACCTAGGCACTTAACCGGTTTGCCCTTACAACTGGTTTTTTTTTTTTTTAAAAAAAATTGATTTATATGCCGCCCTTCTCCGGAGACTCAGGGCAGCTTACAATGTGTTAAGCAATAGCCTTCATACTTTTGTATATTTATACAAAGTCAGCTTATTGCCCCCATAATCTGGGTCCTCATTTTACCTACCTTAGAAAGGATGGAAGACTGAGTCAATCTTGAGCCTGGTAGGATTTGAACTTGCAGTAATTGCAGGCAGCAGATGTAAGTGGATGTTAATAACTGCCTTAGTCTACTGAGCCACCAGAGCTCAAAAGGTTGCAGAACCTTTTGATCACGTGAATGCCATTCTCTGCCGAAGTTGGCAGAAAGTCAATGAAGAAGCAGAAGGGAAAGTCACAAGTCAATGGGATAAGTGTCCCCTGCCGACACATTTCTCCCCATGCTCTCTGTGCTTATGCCATACCTCTCTTGCATCCTTGCATGCTCCACAACCTTTCCCTGACCTGCACCATGCCTCCGTCACACCATTGTGCACTTTCCTGAACCCACTCCATGTCTCTTGCACTCCACCTCTCATCCTCAATGCATACCTCATGTACCCCCTCTCTGACCCGCCCTAGCACATCCGCTCATATTATTCCTGACCATGCACCCCTCTTGCACATTTCCTGGCCCAAACTACACCATGCCTCATGCCTCTTTCATACAGTCTTATTAACCCACTCTGGTGCTTCCCCACCCAGCCGCAGTCACTTACCTGTCTACAGCCCTGGGACTTGAACTTCCTACAAGCTTCCCCAATGTCTTTGGTTGTAAGAAGTTGGCAAGAGGTTTCCTTGTCTAATCACCATGGGATTTGGTTAATGATGGCAACTAGGATCAGGGATTGCTGTTGCTATATTAGTGGTAGCATGACTACATCAATTAGCGATGGAAATTCTAGTCCCAATTGCTGTCATAAATTGAGGACTACCTGTCTTAACTGCCCCAAAGATGCTTTAAGATCTATGTTGTTGGCATCCCTGGCATGTGTATTAAAATATTCAAGATGATGTTTGTGACATGTGATTGAAGCCCTAAACCTTTGTCCCTGCATGTAAAATTAATGCGAAGGGTGGGGTTTCTAGCTTCTTTTGACTTCCCTAGTGTCCCTGGAACTTTCTCCCCAAAACAGTGCATGAGGAGTGTTAATCTTCTCAATATTTTCCAATAGATTGCATGCCCCAGTTGATTTAATTATTTTCATATTTCCAATTATGAAATGCCCAACATAGGCTCTAGAAACACTTTTTATTTTTTTTAAAAAAATAGTGAATAATTGAACCAATACTTTGTTTGGAAAGTGGAAAGACTGAGAGAGCATAACTAGCCCAAAGGCATGGTAAGCTTCCATGCCTGACGACAGACTTGAATCTAAGATTTCGAAGACCTAGTCCAACATCTTCACAATTATGGATCACTAATACACTCTTTTTAGACACTTCTTGTGACCTCTTTATTTGCAGCAGACTGAAAATTACATTTGCTTTATTTTTTTTTTCTTTCGTTACTAATTTGAAAGTTGTTGTATTACCATGATCTGGGCAACAGTATAATTATCTTTCCCTACAGTGATTGTTTTTATTTTTTTTTAAAGCATGGAAGTTAGGAAATTACATTTTATCTTTTTTTAATGATTGGGTTATTTCTATTACTCCCTGGGGGTAAAAAGGTTGAAATCTCTAGCTAACATACCTCTATGGTACATGACATGGAAGTGATACTATAAAAGTGATTTCAACTTTTGCATTTTAACCTTTAATTGCTAGAAAGGCAGCAAAGAGTGTGAAAGCTCTATTTCTCTCACATACCAGGTGAACCATTCCAAAGGATTGATAGTGGCAGCAGGAACTACCAAGCCACTGTCCAAAGCATGAGGTCAGGTCAGTATGTGGAAACTCATGACAGAAAAGGTTTTCACCTCCAGCTTCTACTCTGTGGACCTCAGCATTAAAATGCAGGCAAAAATGAATAACTATGTTGAAAGAGAAAACTAGCTGCTATAATTAAAAGGAACAACAGAGCACTGAAGTAACACAGCATACTTCCTGAAAAACATAAACCTGCAAAGACTGTTTTCTAGCACCAGCAAAAAGAAGATACAATATTCCATATGAAAATGGAAAAATAATAATTTCAGAGAAAGCTAAGAAAATGTGTAGAAAACAAAGTATCCTCCCCAGTCCACTTACTAAAACATGACATTCAGAACACAAGGCAAAAATTGTAGTAACATAGAATTCTAAAGTTTCATGAACTCAAATAAGCTCTGTTGCTGCAGTCTTATGACCCTAATTGAGCCTGTGAATTGCTGCAATCATAAGTTGAGGCATCCAGTTGACCGGAAGTAATTTTCTGTACTTTTTCATGATAGTTGTTAAGAGAATGTGATGGTTTTTAGCTGAACCCATTAATTTCAATGGGCATTTTTTGCTGGAAACCAACAAAAAGTACTGTGAATTAAGGTCATGTGACCACATAATATTACAACCAATCATAAAGCTGACCTTCTTGACATGCAGCCATGTGATTGGGAGGAGGGGCAACCATTTACAATGGCTAGGGATGCTTAACAGGCATCTAAGATTAGAGCAACATCTGACAGTTGTGGCTAGGGGGACCTTTGCACAGGTTCACCTGGTGCACCAATTGCGACCCTACTTGGATCGTGAGGCTCTCCTCATGGTCACTCATGCCCTTGTCACCTCACGGTTAGATTATTGCAATGCGTTCTACATGGAGCTATCCTTGAAAAGTGTTCGGAGATTACAGTTGGTCCAGAACGCAGCTGCGCGAGCTGTCGTGGGTGCACCTAGGTACACCCACATTACACCAATTCTCCACGAGCTGCACTGGCTCTCTATTGGTCTCCAGTCACAATTCAAGGTGTTGGTTATTACCTTTAAAGCCCTACATGGCTCAGGGCCAGGTTATCTTCGAGACCGCCTTCTACCGCATAGCTCCCAGCGACCGGTAAGATCCCACAGAATTGGTCTCCTCCGGGTCCCGTCAGCTAAACAATGCCGGCTGGCAGGCCCGCGGGGGAGGGACTTCTCTGTGGCTGCCCCAGCTCTCTGGAACCAGTTACCTCCTGAGGTCCGGACCATCCCCACTCTATTGGCCTTCCGAAAAGCAGTGAAGACCTGGCTTTTCCGGCAGGCCTGGGGCCGTTGATCTCGCTCTTGCGATCTGGCGAGATCTGGCCATGAATGGTATGAATGAGTTTTAATGTTTTAATGTTTTTAATTTTTAAATGTTTTTTATTAGGATTTTAAATGTATTGTGAGCCGCCCTAAGTATTCGGAGAGAGGTGGCATATAAATTGAATTAAATTGAAATTGAAATCTATTTGGGCTGAGAAAGCAATAAGAGGCATTACGTTTGTTAGGAGTAAAAGGATCCCAGGTTGTAGCTAAGAAGTTATCTATACACTAATACCACTATACAAAAAAAAATTTAAACACAATCTTTGTCGAAAAAGGAAAGCTACTGAATTCTGAAATAGCAAAGCCCAATACAGATAAGATTTGTTGCATAATAGTCCAGTGATATCTGTTTGGATAATCCCTTAACATCTGTTTATATTCCTTTATCTGTACTGGTAATTCTAAGTAGAAGTACCGTATTTCCCCGAAAATAAGACCCTGTCTTATATTTCTTTTGTACCCTGAAATAAGCACTTGGCCTTATTGCCATGTGCTCAAAAGCCCGATTGGGCTTATTATCAGGGGATGTCTTATTTTGGGGGAAACAGGGTAGTTGTTATTATTTTAAAGAAAGCCTAATCTTGGTCATTTAAGGATCCAAAATGAAAACCTCTATTAATCTGACATGTTCACAACTAGACTGAGGTTGATCCAAATAAATGGCCTGCAAATTATTTTGCTCCTTAGTAAGAAGAAAAAAAATAGCAAAATATTTACCCCATCTGGTAGTGCCCTCCAGCATACAGCACTGACAAATTCATTTGTGTCATCCTCCTTACGGTCTTTGTCCAGGACACTTTTGACAGTGTCAAATTTGAAGGTTAGCAATGTCTTTGAGAGACCTTTATAGTACAGGTAAAGTGAATTATTTTCACTTCCTACAACCAAAAACAAAAATACAGGTTGATTTACAATATTTATTTCTGTCAGTTCCAGCTCAATCTAAGCTTTCCATTAAAACTTTTCTACTGATTAAAGTAGAAAACTCTAATATAAGAGTTAGATTAATTATAAGATGTATATTTGATAAAACTAACTCATTCCAAGTATTCAATACTCAAGAAAGTGAATAGAAGATGGCAGCTACCAAGATTAATACAATTTAAGAAGTATACATCTGAAGTTGTAACGTTTGCAACTTTTTTGTGCAACGGCATGACTCCAGATGCCAGAAGATATTTTCTATGACCTGCTTTAGATGTTAGAGTTCAAGGAAAATTCTGAAATACCAAACAGGATTTAGAAGATAAGAAGTGATAAAAAGTCCAGCGTACAGACCAAAGGAGATTACGCTGAAGGACTGGGGATATTTTTCACTACTGAAAAGAACAGTAAGCTATGTTATTGTACTATAGGTTACTTTATGTTATCGACTAGAAAATTGAATAATAGTTCTTTTCCTTGTCATTTTGAAGTTTGAGATTACTCAGTTTTTCCAGTTGGTTTGAACTATAATAATTTGGGATAAACAAACATTTTCTAAGTATGTTCTCAAAGTTTTGAACCTCCTTCTTTTACATTTCTTGAAAACAGATGGGCAGGCAGATGTTAGGCATATTTTTAAACATAAGAATTTCTTTTTTATCAAGAAAAGGGATGGATCCATTCAATGATTTTGCTGATATTTCATAGTATATTCAGTTTTATTGTAATATAGTGTCATAAACGTGACATTGATAAATGCTTAAACTTGACAGTATATTTAAATTTCTTTGCTCAAGCAGCTGTTTACTTACCACAGGCAATATAGTCTCCATTAGATGCCAAGCCTACAAAATTCTTCTCATTGATGTGACCCTTAAAAGAACGCAAACAATGTGGCTTCCCTACATTCCATAACTTTAGCTGGCTATCTGTTGACCTGAGGACAGAGATACAAATTGGAAATTAGGAAAGACTCCCAGGTAGGTCAAATGAACACAGTGTAAAACTTAATTTAGGCAGAAAACAGATTTGTGGTACCATCTGTGTGTCTGGGACAATGCAAGCAAAGAGGGAAGCTAAATTCAACAGAAACCACTCCCTAGGTTCTGCAAAGGTTTGTTTTCCAAGCAAAAACACTTTAAGTCCTTTGGGAAGGGGTAAAGAAAACTTGTTTCAAGTAAAGAAGTCAGTTTTAGCACCAATAGCTTTGTAACTTATTAGACAATACATATTCATAGAAAAACAAAAAGCCATGGAGAATCCCAAGATACGTTTTCCTGTAAAACCATGTTAAATTTACTGAAATTTACATAACATTACTCTTACATTTAATTCATTGAGGCTTACACCACTGGAATGAATCCAAAGAATACCTGTTATATAGAATCACAGAACTGTGGAATTGGAATGGATGATCTACTCCAACCATCCTTAATATAAGTAAAACCAATTAAACCACCCACAATAGACAACTGACCAGACTCTTTTTAAAAATCTCTAGAGTTAGTGAACCCAAATGTACATAGTACCATGTTTTCCTGAAAATAAGACCCTGTCTTATATTTTTTTGAACCCTGAAATAAGCACTTGGCCTTATTGCTATGCGCTCAAAAGCCCAATTGGGCTTATTATCAGGGGATGTCTTATTTTGGGGGAAACGGGATACACTATTCCATTATTATACAGGTAGTGCCCAATGTATGACAATTGGGATTGGAATTTCCATCACTACACAAAATAGTCATAAAACTCAATGCCATGTGACTGCATCATTTAGCGACAGCAAACAGCAGTCCTAGTTGCCTTTGTTAACTCCATACACATGGAATGGTTAAAGAGAGAGCATGAAGGCTGCTGCAGGGTGAAGAGGAAGGCTTCAGAGGCCCAGTGCAAGCCATGTGGGGTCCTGCTGCAGTGCAGCATGAGTTTAGGGAGGCCATGGAAGGAGTAGGTTCTGACTCTTGAGTTTCTTGGCACACCATGACTCTGGGGTTGCAATGCAGGGTAAAGCCATAGCTGCCATAACTTTAGGGACTGGTCTTAAGTCCCTTCTTTCAGTGCTGCTGTAACTTTGAATAATTGCTAAACAAATGGTCATAAATCAAGGCAATAGCAATAGCACTTAGACTTAATTATCGCTTCACGGTGTTTTCCAGTTCTCTCTAAGTGGTTTACAGAGTCAGCATATTTCCCCCAACAATCTGAGTCCTCATTTTACTGACCTCAGAAGGATGGAAGGCTGAGGCAATCTTGAGCTGGTGAGACTCAAACTGTTGGAACTGCAGAATTAGCCTGCAATACCATGTTCTAACAACTGTACCACCACGATTACCTGTACAGATCTAAGCATCAGGGCATTTTTGCTTACAGTTAAGCAAAATCTAGATAGCTCAACTTGTACCCATTATTTCTAGTTAGTTCCTAGCTATCATCCCTATGGGCCAGCTTGGTGTAGTGGTTAAAGCCCCAAGCTAGAAACTAAGAAGCCATGCGTTCTAGTCCTGCCATAAGTACAAATCAGCTGGGTGACCTTTAGCCAGTCGCTCTCAGCCCTAGAAAGCAGGCAATGGCAAAACAGAAAAAAAAATTCCCTACTGCTTCCATTCATGTACATAAAAACTGATATGCCTCTCTTCAGTCTTCTAAACTAACACTTAAGTTATAATAAAGGGTAAGATTTTGCCTGGAGTGTTTTTAAATTCCAAATGTAGTTTAATCATTACATAAATTGCCTTCTGCTAACTGTTTACTCCTTAATTTGATCAAATGATTGCTGCCTTCGTCTCCAAAGTTCAACTCTTCAAATGCAGCAAATCTCAGGTTGTATGTTACCACATGAGGGCACTCCTGCAATTCTTAAAACATCTGCAAGTAAAAAATCTACCTTTCAGAAAAATAATGGAAATAAATATTGCCTCTTCAGTGATTACTATACTAAAGAGAAACATGAGTAGTTTTCATAGAACTAAGTATTTGTTTCAATACGTTGTCAGCAACTCCTAAAAGTGTGGCTGAACAGACAAGAACTAAACAAAACAAAAAACCTACTAGTTATATAGCTACTGGTATACCTTTCTCAGTTTCTTCACCACTAATGAGACACTCTGGATCCAAAAGAAGTGAGAAACAGTTTTCTATTTTTATTCTAATAAAAGTACTAGAATCTGCTGTGCAAGTTGACAGTTCACACAAACACATAGTATGTGCATACAATTTCGCTCATAAACTGTGTAAAATACTGATTTTCTGAAATTCACCAAGAATCAGAAAGTGTAGAAGCTTTTTACAATACTCACGCAGAGACGATTTCCTCTCCACTAACAAACTTTGCATATGAAACAGCTTTGCGGTGCCCTTTGAAGACCATAATGGGCTGTTTAGTGTTCCGAAGATCGTAGTAGTGGACACAGTGATCTTTGGAGAAATGTGGGGGAAAAAACCCAAAGATATTAGTCAAGTCAAAATAGAGACTAATGTAAAGACAGACTGAACATAAGGCTACATAGTCTTGCAAGTAATCCAGATAGAAAGTCTGCCCAGATGAACTAATTCTACTTTAGTGTAAGGTGACATTAATAGAATCTTGCAAGTCTGAATGTAAATTTTTCCACTGACACATTTATAGCCCAAGAAACTAGGTGTGGTCCCTTCTGAGTTACTTGCCACACCAAGATACCATCTGTGGGCTAGGACACCTCTTATCTCACTGTTATCCCAACTACCCCTTTCCCGTTTCCCAAGATCATTCACACGTAACATTACATCTGCCATGAGTTAAATGCTGCTTGGCACCCTCAAATTCAAAGTCCTCCATCACGCCCCTTCTTAAATCCCATGGATTTCAATTCTAGGCTGGATTTTGACCCCCTAGAAATGACTATTTCTGTTCAGAAACTGTGCTTCACTATTCAGAATGCCCTGATTTGGAAGAGAATCATCTTGCTAGGAGCTGGAACTGCCACAAATAAATATTGTAGGTCAACTAGATATTTCTGCTAAATTGCAAAGAGGAAGAGATACTTGACCAGTTTGATCAAGCTTAGTTTATCTGAGACACCCAATTTCTCAAGATGCTTTTATGTAATAAATTGTATCTATTATGCTAGTTGTTCAAATAAGTGCTTGACCAGCAGCAATACTGTACAGTACCTTCTCGAGTTATGACCAAAATGGAGCCTGCCTATTACAATTGTAAGTCAAAATGGTCATAAAATTGGTTGATCATGTGACCGACCTGACTTTACTTTTTTTTTAGAGTGTTCATTAAGCAAATCCATTGTTTGCCATAGCACAGTTTTGCTGAAACCATGAAAGTGCTAGTTTTCAATAAAAACATTGTAAAACATGTCACACCACCATGGTGTGGCAATCCACCATAAATCCACCATAAATGCAGCAATGTTGCTGAGTGCCCAAAATGCGGTCATATGTCCATGGGAGAGGGGGGACTGCTGGAATTTCTTATCTGGCTCCTAAGGCTCTTTTTCGGGTAAGTTGTAACTTCAAACAGTAGTTAAGTTTTCTGTCATAAGTAGCTAAGTTTCCATGTTGTATAGCTATTACACAACATAGCACCACATAGTGAAATGGGTCTCCTCAATCAGCAAGAGTATTCTAAAACTATTCTGTGAATTTGTAACTGATCTACAGATTCAGACAAAAGCATTGGTTTAAAAAGGCATAAGAGTTTTTGTGGCAGTGTTCAATGTTTCTTGTAGCTGGCCAAAGTGGACTGTAGATCATTTCAGCCTCAACAAAACTGTCTGTCTAATATTTATTGAAGTCACTCTTATGTTGTAATTACAAGAGAATAAAATGAACATTTCTCTGGAAAAAGGTTTTAATAACATTTAAATGCAAAATAATAAAATATTTGCTAACTGATGCTTTCTTTTCAGCTAAAAAGCTAGAATCTATGTTAATGGCAACATTTTAAATGATATGGACAATATATTAATCTATGGCAGGAAGAATGACAAGTATGGGGAATAAATGAAGCAAGCCAAAACATCTGCTTGCAGCTTTGAATTCTTCTTCCAAATACTGCAATAAACAACTAATCTTGATGTCATATGGCTCCAGCCCAGCATATGTAGCATATGCTATCAATCAACTCCTGTTCTGATTAATATCTGAATGGCTATTGTGCTCTTAAATTAGTCACTCAATAATTTATTATTTTAGAATGTAATCTCCATGCCCAATTGAGCTGTCATTATTATTTTTATCCATCCAAAGTTGCAATTTTTGAGTAGTTACATCAGGATTAATGTCCATCACATTAAATAGTGCTTGAACAGTGTGCCATGTTTCATAGTTAAACATTTTATCAGCCTCATTATATTTATTTGTTATATTTCTATCCTGCCTTTTTCTCCAAGTGCTAAAAATAACACATATGCCATTCTCCCCTCACAATTTTTCCTCATAACAACCACCTACTAAAATAGGTTGCACAGGGAGACTGTGTGTACATGATTGGCTCAAAGTTATCTAGTGAATTTGTATGGCTGAGAGAAGGAATTAGAAATTGAGTCTCCCTGGTGACAGTTAAATAATTAAATACAACATCTACACTAACTCACAACAGATCATATGAACCTTTTGCTGAACAAGATAAAAGTGTGATCTATTAAAGAAACAAAATTATTGTTTTTACTGTAAGTAAGAACTATAAAAATCTCAGGTACTCTAGTCATTGCAGAAGCATTCAAAATGATTTACGATGGTATTGTCACAGCTAAATACTGTTTAGGGCCTTTCTATTCCTTTTGGACTATAGATTTAAGATGCTCTAAAAATTGAGATAATTCCAGTAATATCAAGAATCAAGAGCATACCAAGGAAACAGTGATAAATGCTTTTTAATCTTAATTCTTTAGTCTCCTTGCCACAGTAGTATAGAACAATGGTTCAAACCGCATTCAACCCAGTAAATATTCTCTTTAATCTAGATCACAGGCAGCAAATATTTTCAGGGTGGGAAACAGATAAAATATTTTGAGGGATAGTAAATCATTGTTTATATTAGCTAGTCTAGGAACATAACAAAGATTGATATAATTTCATGTACATCTTAAATTTCAGATTTTACAGATTTCAAGATTTAACTTTCTTTGATGAGAAAAATTTTAAAAGACAACTCTTATGTGACACAGAATTTGAAAGCATGGAAGACAACAAAATCAAGATTACCACAATAGGACTACAAAAGTCAAACCAAGAAAAGGATCTGGATGAGGAACAGCTGCAAGAAGAAATCCTGAATGAAGTCAGACCTCTTTATGGGATTTACAAAGTAGGCTGGTGAAACCTTTGAAGTCTTCTTTTGAAAGTCAAAAAATTGAAGAAATATCAAATCCCGTGATGCCATTGGAATGTTTAAAGGTCAAGATTGTGAAGAGCAAAAAGAGGAATACAAAGCTCCATTATTTGATATTTGTTCAACATTTCTGGTGAACCCTAATCAGGACTGAAAAGATGACAATTTGGGGATTGCACATAGGTAGGTTAGGCTATGGGAAGAATTTTTTCATTTGTAATTTTAAAAGAGAGTGAAAACTCACTATATTAACTTATGCTCGATATGATGAAGATTGAAAGCCACTTCTTTATTATTGCCATGTTTTCTTTCTCTTTACCCTGTTACTTTTTCTCTTGTTTTCCCCCTGCACCTTCTAAACATTTTTTAACTTTTCTTTTTCCTTGTAGTTTAATTTGTAATAGTTTTTACATTTACTAAAAACTTCAATAACATTATTTTAAAAAAGTAGGAAAAAATTTGTGAAAATGCAAGGAGGGGAAACTAAAGGGGAACAAATGCTTTTTCACAGCCTTAACCTATTTTAGATCCCCTCCAAGAACTGTATAATCTACAGATTTAGTTTATAAGTATTAAAAGTATTATCTATTTTAAATGGGTAATTTTTTCTATTTATCTTATGTGAGACAAAAATTTGACTCTGCAATCAAACTTCTTACAATACTGCACCTCATCAGTTCTTTACTACATTATTTTTAAATGGATGTCTAATAATACCATTTATCTGTAAGGTAGACCAAAAGGAAGCCTACAAGTGAACGCCAGGCAGACTTTTAAACTTTTGAATTAAATAGCTTCCATATAGCTTGAGGTTACAGATGACATTCATCAAGTGATGGAAATCAGACTTCACACATCAGGGACTTATATATATATTGTCATGAAATGGCTTGTAGAAGGTTCTATTAATATATTTCTACCAAAAACATAAAACTAATCTCATTCAAAAATGTAATTGGCCAAGATGAAAAGGTTGAATGCAAGGTTGTTTTAAAATGGTTTTAAGCTATTCGTGATTAGAAAAAAACTGATGTTTGAATTTGTACACAAAAATCAACACATTTTAATTTCTGTAACTGAGAATTAAACATTATCTGCTTGTGAAACAGCAGTTTTGTAATATTGTGAGAGCAGCTGAATACAGCTGCAGCCATTAACTTCACTATGAATTTTGCAAAAGAAAGAGAATTTACCATATATATTGGTGTCCCTAACCAGTATTGGAATTGATGCATTTCAGGGCTCAATACCCTCAATTTTATCCTCCAGGGAAAAAAAGGTTGCAATCATCATTGCTATGAGAAAACAAATAATAAAACAACTGATGTAGTGACTCATCTGTAGGAATGGGATGTACTATCAACTGGGAATGCTAAATGGAATACTGTGGGCCAAAATGATGCAGTCTCTCAGTTGAAGTGACTGACCTGGGGATCTTTTGTTAGAAAGACAGTGCAGAATGAGAGGCACAGCCATATACAACGTCAGAAATGTGAATGTCTGGCTTGTAACAATACAATTTCTCCTGTAAATGTAAAACCCCAACAAACTATAGAAATTGAAGTTTTATACACAATTAAATTGGAAATGAATAAAAATGTGAAGTACGGAAAATCATTCTAACAGGTGAAAAGGGCAAAGTTTGATTAGAACAGGGGACTGAGTTCTGTGCCCATTTTCTAACTGAGACAACTGTAACTTGGAAGAAAGTTTTAAAGTACATTTTGAAAGAAATGATGTCTATAAGTTCAGAAATAGCATCCCTAAAAGCTATGAAAACTCAGTTCAGATTTCAAACAGCAGGCAGGAGAAACAAGGTTCAAAATGGGTTGACCATTCATGAATCCATGAATGCGCTTATGGAACTTATAACACATTGATTCTTTCAAAATGTACCTTAAAACTCTTTAATGACTTCATAATGGCAGAGTAGAATTCAATGTAAGCAACTGCAAAGTGGTGCATGTTGAAGCAAAAATAAATAACAAAATCAATCAACTAATATCTATGCACACACTAATGTCAAAGGGTCCTGGGGTAACTTATTGAAAGGGATCTCAGAATGATGGATGATTGCACAATTAAAATTTCAACCTAATTTTTGATAGATAAAGCATTAGGTAAATTTCATGTTATGAAATATTTGGAAACAGATGAAAGGATAAGTATAAATTTAGATAATATAACATCCTGATTTTAGTGGAATGCAGAAAGAGAAATAATATTCAATTCTGAGGACTGTGAAAATGATTCCAAAATCTGTCCCCCCCCCCATAAATGTATCACAGCTGATTTGAAGATATGTTTAGACTGTTGTCTTGTTATCCAAGACATCATATGCAAGGAGACTTAAGAACATTCCTGAGGTTGAAAAGTTCTGCAAAGAAGAAGAATGGGGAGGGGGAATCCAAAAACAAGAATCTAAAGATTCATCCAGCTATATGAGATTTCTAGAAAAATCTTACAAAACAAAACTTTAAAGACAGCATCCAAAAAAACTAATTATTTTTCTTCCTAAATCCTGTAACATGTTTATATATTCTAATCAAGCACAGTCTCTGTAGTCCCTAAGTATATTTTTGGCTGTCAATTTCACTGGGTTTCTTGCCCGATTGTCTCTTTTATGTCTCCTCTAAAAACACAAAAAAGAAGCAGCTATTTATACCGATCAACATCAAGATCCAAAGAATGCTGGCAAAGTACTGAAAGACAGTAAATACAAGATCATCATTCTGTCTATAGCAGCCGTTCAAATAAAGTTCATATGAAGAAAAAGTACAGTAAATACATCACATTTTCTCTTGACAAAATAATGTTACCCGCTTATCTTTAATTTTCTCTCCCACTGTGTATAAACCAACCTAAGTAGAGTGTATGTTCTAGACTTGACAAAACACAGATTTCTATTAATCCTAACCCACTGAATAAAATATCAGGTAGCAATTTAAGTGTTTAGAAAGAAGTCAATCAAAGAATTAATCCTGAATGACTGTGAAGACCTTATGAGAGCTGTAACGTAGCTGCTGTTGCATCAACTAAAAATAAAAAATGTGAATCAAATTCCTTGTGTGTCTATCACACTTGGCCAATAAACCTATTCTATTCTATTCTATTCTATTCTATTCTATTCTATTCTATTCT
>WNWU01000089.1:4320019-4405825 GCA_012654045.1 Ptyas mucosa
ATTCTATTCTATTCTATTCTATTCTATTCTATTCTATTCTATTCTATCCCCATCCCCATCCCCATCCCCATCCCCTGCTCTATTCCAATGATATCAAAATATTATTTAGTAGAAACTTGCCAACAATCCAATCTAACTTTGAAACAAGAATCTTGGCCTGATATACAAGAATGGATATAGAACGATGTTAAAGTCAACAGGTCAAATTTTGCCAGAAGCTTTGGAGGTTATCTAAAAGCATAGTAATGACTTGATTAGAGAAAGGACAGTAATTACATTCACTAATTTATTAGTGAATGGAAATCCCTTGTGGACTTATTGTTTAGAAAAAAAAATGAAAAAAATGAACTTGTGATTTATGGGTTTGATGATTAGAAAGGATAGACTATGGAAAGGAGGAAATTATGCAGTAACATTAGAGAAAGAGTATAAAATGGACGTTGCTTACCTGAACGTCCCTTCTCGATGCGCTGATGGAGAATCCAAAGTGAGGGTTATTCAACAGTCTAGCAGTCAGCACTGGGTGTATGTGTCTTTAAATTTCTTCAGACACGCCCCTTTTGCTCGTCAGGGCTCAGTTTTTGTTCACGAAGAAACAGTAGTAGAAAACGGAAGAAGATTCAAGTCCTAGCAGCCTGACCAGGCGGGTTGGATTCTCCATCAGCGCGTCAAGAAGGGACGTTCAGGTAATCAACATCCATTCTCCAACGCACTGATTGGAGAATCCAAAGTGAGGGATATGCCCAAGCAAGTTTTAGTCAGGGAGGGTGGCAGGCTACGCACGCGTGTCTGAAGTGGAGTACACTGATTGTAGAACTTGTCGTCCGAATGCAGCATCTGCCGAGGAGTATGAATCAACCTTGTAATGGCGTATGAGGGTGTTCAACGAAGACCATGTGGCCACCTTGCAGATGTCCTCGACACAGGCCTAAGTCACCCAGGCCGCTGTGGTGGCCGCACTCCGCGTAGAGTGAGGAAAGATCTTACCCGGAACCAGTTTCTGCTGAAGCATGTATGCCTTGGAGATACAAGCTTTCAGCCATCTCCCAATGGTGGACGAGGAAAACCTTCCGACCCATCGTTGCCGGTAAAAAGGAAACGAACAGCCCCTCCAACTTACGGAAGTACTGAGTCCTATGGATGTACCGGTGTAAGGACCTACGGACATCAAGAGTGTGCCATTGGGCCGCCTTGGGTTTGGACAGAAGTCTGGAAGAATCAACTCTTGTCCACAGTGGTAAAGGGAGTTTACTTTTGGCAGGAACGACGGATCCAGCCGAAGAACCACCCTGTTGGGGAAGAAAACACAAAGATCCTCTTGGACTGAGAGGGCGGCCCGTTCGGAAATGCGACAGTCTGAGGTAATTGCGACCAAGAAAACAGTTTTCAAGGTGAGGAACTGCAGACTGATGGAACCTAACAGTTTGAAGGGAGGTTGCGTCAGTACCTGGAGGACCAGAGACAGGTCCCATGTTGGGTAAAAGTGAACTACCGGAGGTCTCAGGTTCGCCGAACCACGCAAAAACCCTCGTATTTTCGCATCGTGTGAAAGGGAAAGGTCGTTCTTAGCCAACAAAACTGTAAATAAGGCTGCCACTTGACGACAGAGTGTGTTCGGGGCAAGACCTTTGTCCTGGCCATCCTGCAGGAAGTCCAACACCTCGGGAACAGAAGCGGAGGTAGGGTCCACATGAGACTGGGAGCACCAAGCGCAGAAGGAAGACCAGGTGGCATTGTAGATGCGGCACGTAGATGGACGCCTTGACGCCTGAATAGTCAAGATGGCCTTCCCAGAGATGTTGTCCCATCCTAGGAGAATCCTCTCAAGTGCTGGGCGGTCAACTGCAGCCATTGAGGCTCTGGGTGCAGTATGACCCCGACTGAAAAAGATTCTGTTGTCCGGGTTGCGCCAAGGAGGGGCGACACATAGGTTCAGAAGATCCGCATACCAAGCCCTCCTCAGCCAGTGTGGAGCGACGAGTAACACTTCTGCCCTCTCAGTCAGGATCTTGCGGACGAGACGCAGAATGAGCGGTGTCAGGGGAAACGCGTATAGCAACCCCGGAGCCCAGGGAATGGCAAGAGCGTCGATTCCTTCTGCTTAATGGCAGGGGTAACGAGCGAAGAACCAGGGAAGCTGTGTGTTGTCCCTTCGTGCGAACAGGTCAAGTATGGGAGACCCGAAGCGGCAAGCTCGTGGAAAATGTCTGGGTGAAGACGCCACTCCGAGTTGTCGATCTGCGTCCTGCTCAGCCAATCCGCGGTCACGTTCGTTGTCCCGGAGATGTGCTGTGCACGGAGGGAGAGTAGATGAGACTCCGCCCACATCAACAGTTGAGAAGCCTCGTCCATCAATGGTCTCGAGCGTGTGCCCCCTTTGCAGTTTACGTGCGCCATCATGATCACATTGTCCGTCCTGACCAACACGTGGTGGCCCTCCACTAATTGAAATTGAAGGAGAGCGAGGCGAACTGCACAGAGTTCCAGCCAGTTGATCTCGTTCTGGCTCTCCACCGGGGAGGACCAGCTGCCCTGAGTGACCAGGAAGCCCATGTGAGCGCCCCAACCCGACAGACTGGCATCGGACGTCACCATGAGACAATGTGGTTCCAGGAAGACGCAGCCCCTTGACAGGGCCGGCAAAGTCCACCAGCGAAGGGACCTGCAAACCTCCACCGGAATCCTCACTCGAGCGGTGGAGTTGCCGTGGCAGGAGCGCTGGTACGGGAGCATGAACCATTGAAGCTGACATCCATGGAAGCAGGCCCACGGGACAATGGAGATGCATGAGATCATCTTCCCTAGCAGACGAGATAAAAGAACTAGAGGAATGGATGGGAGCGAGAGTACTTGAGAGACCAGTGACCGGATGCTGAGGCAGCGTTCCGGAGACAGAAACACTTGCCCCTTGATGGAATCTATTACAGCACCAGTGCAGAATGCTAGTAGTAGGACATAAATGGCTTTTCTGCAGGTTGAGGGAAAAGCCATCTCGTCGGAGGCAGTGACATGCCGCGACCAGGTCTCGCGAGGCCAGAACTTTCGAGGACGAAAGGATGAGAACATCGTCCAGATAACAAAGTATCCTGATAGGTTCCTGCCTCAGAAGCGCAGCTATCGCTGACAGGATTTTTGTAAACATCCTGGGAGCAGATGAGAGTCTGAAAGGCATTGCCCTGTATTGGAAGTGACGGTTGTTGCAGGAGAAACGGAGGAAACAATGTTGGGACCGCTGAATCGGGATGTGCAGGTGTGCTTCTGTGAGGTCTACTGATGTCATCCAATCCCCTTTCGAATGCACCCCAAGATTGATTTCAGGGACTGCATTTTGAACTGATGGTAGATTATGTATTTGTTCAGTTCCTTGAGATCCAGGATTCCCCGGCAGCCGCCGGAGTGTTTTGGAATGAGGAAAAAGATTGAATAGAAACCGGTTCCATGTTGTTCTGTGGGAACCGGCTCTATGGCAGAAATGTTGATAAGATGTTGTATTTCCGCCACCATCAGTTGCTGTTTGGATGGGTTGGATGAACGGGGCACTGGATGAATCTGTTGTGGGGGCATGAGCGAAGTTCCAACGTCAACCCCAATCGGATGGTCTGTAGGACCCAAGCATCCGATGTCGTAGATTCCCATTGGGCCACAAAGTGTTGAAGACGGCCCCCAATGGAAAGATGGCGGAGATAGTCACTTCCCTCTTTGAAAGGCACGGGCCACTGTGCCTCTGAAGGGACGCTTGGCTGAGGTTGAGCGTCTGCCACGGTCTCGAAAGGAGGATCTATCATAGGTCGAAACCTTGGGAGCACTGCCTTGTGGGGAAGGACCCGCTGGGCCCAGGCTCAGACCAAAAGGGCTGCCCCTGCTGTATGAAGTAAATTTGCGCTCACCTCGATGGTACGATGAAGGCATGACCTTGCGCTTGTCCTTATCCTCGAGGATCGGGTCCAATGCCTCCGTGAACAGATGAGTCCCCTTATACGGTGCCGAAGCGGGTCACCATTTTGCTTTCATGTCCGCCCTCCAGTGCCTCAGCCAGAGCAGGCGCCTGGAAGTCACTGATGAGACCAAGGCATGAGATGCAAACTTGGCGGCGTTAAGAGAAGTGTCAGCCAAGTACTCCGTGGCCGCAACGATTTTATTAATATCCTGGTGGACTCTCGTGTCCTCTGGTGGCAAGCGTTCCTGAAGTTTGCGCAATCAAATGAGGGTCGCCCTATTGAAGAACGATGGCGAAGTTGCAGCTCTGACCACCCAGGCCGCGGCATTATGTGTCTTGCGGACGGTGAGCTCCACCTTGTGATCCTCGGTTCGGAGGCCATCAGCAATGTCGTGAGTCAGAATCGATGAAGACGAATTCAATGCTACTACCGGGGCATCAACCGTGGGCAGCGCCAAGTCGTCCTGGAGAGACGGAGCCAAACAATACAGCTTACGGTCAAGACCCGTAGGAGCCGGCAAGGAGGACGGCAAAGTCAGGGTCGTTGCACTACTTCCATGAAGAGTTGAGGACATGGGACATAGGTATGCTCAGTCTTAGGTACATTGAACAAAGACTCGTGCGGTTGCGGCGCTGTTGAGGAATCCAAGAGACCCTCCGAGACAGCCAAGTGGGTAGCCGCCTTCACCTTGTGCAATAAAGACCTAAATAGAGAAGGTCTGAAGGGGCCGGTAAAGGCTGGTCTGTCAGGGAGCAGGCCTTCATCATCAGAAAACTCCATGTCCCTTTGGATCTCCTCATCCTCCAGAGAGGAGTCAGCAGCTTGCGCCAAATCCAACTGGGATGAGTGACGATCTGTGTTATCATCGTAATGATAGACTTGAGAAGGTGGAAGAGGAGGTGGCGGTGGAGGTGGCAGAGTAGGGACCGCAGCCGCTGGTCCGGACCTGTATGCCAAAGATCATTGGGCGCTCGCCGCCAATGTCTTAGAAATAGTATGAGAAAGAGATTCTCAATATCACAGAGAAGCATGACATGTGAAGATCCCCCTGGGCGGAGCCCCGCAGCCGGGGGGGTGTAGGTCACCTCCAGAGGAGGACGTGGAGCAGTAGACCGACGATAAAACAAATCTACCGGAGCTGTCAAGGCGTGCGAGAGGGCAGCGGGAGGAATCGCCACCTCGAGAAGAGCAGGAGAACCGGTCACGGAAACGATACCCAAGTCCTCAGGCGCCATGACCCCTGACTGTGAAACAGGCAGTGTCTTAGGGCTGGTATCTGGAGCGGCATTGTGCGTGGCAGATGACTGTGCCTGTCGCTGAGCCAATTCAAATCGGCGTTCTAGCACCTTATGACATCTTACGGCATCTTTGGAGGCAGCCGATGAGGATTTGTGACTCCCCGGTGTAGAACCTGCAACGGTGGTAGCCTCGTGCTTAGCCTGCTTCTTTGACTTTTTTTGTGCGGGCCCAGGAGAAGCTGGAGCCTCAGAAGGTCCAGAGCTGTGCTCCAAGTCAGAGGAGAGCTCGCTGTCAGCTATTCCAATTGCTAAAGATACGAGCTAAAACATTTTGGAGAGTTAAGCAACGTTTCCAGGTATCATAGCTTTATACCGGTCTATATCTATTTATTAATTCTGTGTATGAGCTTATATGCCTTTCACATATAGATTGCTTCTTTGTTTGGTTTTTTTAAAAAAATTTGGTATTTATTTATTTATTTATTTTTATCTTTAATTTTAATTTTTAAGGTGGCTGAATCACATAGGGGTTCCGTTAAACAGTTCCCCCCCTCCTTTTTTTCTTTTTTCTTTTTTTTCCCGCAACACAGGCTGGAAGATACCCTGTGCAGAGCAATAAACTTCAAACAGGCAGTTCTCAGAATAGGACTGCACTCAGAGGGAAAGAATGGAAAAAGCCACCTAATATCAGAAACCAAAATAATTACCACCTGTGAGCACTGGAGGGCGCTAGAGCAGCCACTGTTCCTAGCCACTGTTCCAGGCCCTTTAACAGTAGCATGGTGGTCCTGCTCAGTCACAGTTCCTGAGCTGGCAAACCACGTTTAATCACCCAGCACATCACTGCAGTGCTGTTACCGGCATGTAATAGTCTGGGGGGCCTCCTGCACAGCCACAGCCTTGTTACCGGGCAGATTACTGCAATGGAAGAAGCTGTGTATTCGCAGAGCTCTCAGCCAATCAAAAACCACAGAAATAGTAACTGCTCATGAGCAAAGCAGTTGCCGGGCAGAATACATGGTCCTGAAAGCGAAACTGCACCATGCGGTAATGGCGGCCTCTCTAGCCCCCAGACCAGCCACCACACAGGGAATAAACTGCGTGCAGCTACTCAAAAGTAGCCCTAGCGCGATTCTGGTACCTTCTGGGGGGGAGTGTGCCACTGAGAGCAGGGTAGGGACTCCACAAGCAGCAATCACCAATCTCCAAAACGTGAGTGTGCCTCTGAGAGCAGGGCAGGGACTCTGTAGCTGCCCCTGTACCAACAGAATCCAAACTAAACAGAAGGTGTCCTCTGCCAGGAAGAGCTTCTGTGATATAAGTTATATCTATCTCGGTAGTCAGGCTGGGAACCCAGGAGAACTTACCCTTAAGATGTTATAAGCTGGAGAAAGAAAGTGAATAATCACCCTTTACTCTACCAAGCCAATATTTCAAATCAAAATCAAAATCCAATTCCAAGTCAGTTCCAGTCCAAGAAGTCAAAATGAAGAGAATCCAAAGTGAAATTATTGTTCAATAGTCTAGACACCAGAGATGATAGAAACAGGTCTGATTAGCTGACTGAGTGAATTAAAACTGAGCCCTGACGAGCAAAAGGCGTGTGTCTGAAGAAATTTAAAGACACATACACTCAGTGCTGACTGCTAGACTGTTGAATAACCCTCACTTTGGATTCTCCAATCAGCGCGTTGGAGAATATAAACATACACTGACAGCTGTTAAGAAGACCAGAAGTTGCTTCCTTTTCTTTTGTATTTTTTATCTTACTTATTACTTTTCCCTACTTTCCTTACACTGCTTTTCTCTTCAAATTTTGTTTTTATTCATTTAAAAAAATTCTTTAATACAAATTATATACAAAAAATGTAACGTACACAATGTCAGGTTCCAATGTAATTTCAAATAAATTTCATTCTCAAACACCAAGTCTTTGATGAAGTCTCTCATTTACTGAAAATTAACGATCTGTCCTGAACTCATTTGTAGCCGAAACTGACTCTCTCATCCCAAACCCCTCCCTTTCCGTTCCTTAAATCCCAGTGCTCTCATTGGCCATCTTCCAGGTCAGTCTTTCATCCCGGCTACTTCCAGTCACAGGAATTCCCCCCTCCCCCCATCACTTAGGTGACGTTATCTGCCAGGAGAGAAAAAACTAGGTGAAAAGCCAAGCTGCTAAATTTCAAACTGCAGCTTCTCATTCCCCCCCCCCCCCTTTCATGTCAGCACTGGAGCAAGAATAATTTAGAGCGCTGACACACATATGCAAAAAGGACCATCCAGGCCAAAAGATCACAATAAAAAAAGCATGTAAATTTGTACCAAAGTAATCCAAGTAAATAGTTTTGGGAAGAAGGATTTTGAGATAAATATCAGTAATAACTGGTGAACAGTTGAATGAAAGAAAAGAGAACAAAGTCAGTATTAAGACTGTTTAGTATAGTGATTAAGACAATGGTATACAAACCAGGAAACTGTGAGTTCCAGGCCTGCCTTAGGCATGAAAGCCGCCTGGATGATTTTGGCCAGTCATTCTCTCTCATGGCAGAGTACAGGGTGATATCAGGTCCTGCCAGTTCCTGCCATCAAAGGCTGGAGGAGGATGGTGAACAAATGGGCAATATGATTGTATGTATGTGATGGGAAATAGGGAGTGGGGAACAACAGGTGATGAAGACCAGAGAAACCCAGAACCGGCACCAAGGCCATGCAACCTGGGAAAAGAATGTAAATTGCCCATAATATTTCAGTGTTCTCATACCATCTTAGTGAGCTCCGATTGGCAAAACACAGACTGGTCACAGAGGAGAGGAGAGAAGGGAATCTTTTCTGTATCTTTTTTGTGCGGGAAAACGTTAGAGTAGCTTAATGTTAGACCTGCCCAAATCTGACTCCATTAGGTTGAAGCAAAAGGTTCTTTTACTAGAAGAGTTGGTTGCAGTAAAGTCAGGCTAGCTCAAATGCACAGAAATGCAGGGGAAGAGAAGAATTGAAACATAAGCAAGCATGACAGGGCAGGAAAAGCAGGAAGTTGTCACTTAACGACGGTATGGTCCTTGCTTAACAATTACAATCAGGACTATCAACACTGCCATCTCTAAGCACTGTGGTATGTGATATATTGCCTATTGACCACTTTGCTTAGAGACAGAAAATCTAATTCCAATTAGGGTCTTTCAGCGAGAACTACCTGTACAGTGTAAGGGAAATGACGGCAATGACAGATTATAAAAAAGTACTTATAAAACAAGTTCCAGCAGAAGTTATTAAAAAATATTTATGTTTAATATAGATTTAAAACCTGAAGTATTTCTGTTGGGCGTTATACCAGACAAATACAGTAAAAGGAATGCATATTTAATAATACATGTGTTAACAGCAGCCAGAATCATGTTCGCACAACATTGGAAGGGCGAGGAGATCCCCACAGAAGAAAAGATAATGACAAAAATTTTAGAATGTGCAGAAATGAATAAACTAACATTGAAATTAAACGAAAAGGAAGACACTGAATATTTTGAGGTATGGGATCTGTTTTATCGATGGTTAGATAAGAGAAACATGAGTTAGAACTTCTAAAATTACAAGAAAAAGAATAATTTTATTATTAGCATTGATTACTGTAACTTATTAATTTTGATTAATTTTGATTAATATTAACAATTAATATGTATTAATATTATGAGGGAAAAACAGTTATTATGAGATTACTATTAGAGAATACTATTATTATTACAATGATGAATATTACTCAAAGGAATTATAATCAGACAACACACGGTCTATATGGATTTTGAACATGTTGCTCTTTCTATTTATATTAATAAAAAAACCATTTATGTTTAAAACAGGAAGCTAGTCAGTTGTCAGGTTTAGTTTAAAAATACAACTATTAGTTTGTACATGCATTTCTAAAATAATTTTAGCTCAAAATATTGAAACTCAATTACACTGGAATAAATACAAATATATATATTTTAAAAACTCATAATTAAATATATTTTTGCTTTTAAAAGGAAAGTACATTGAACATATATTTGCTATAATTTATCTTACACTAGAATTCCATTATTTCTTTATAATTATGTAACAAAAATAGTCCTTGAATTACAACAGTCATTTAATGATTTTCTGCAGTTACAACAGCTTCAAAAAGGGGTGCCTTATGGCTCATAAAGCATTGGACACTGTAAAATGTTATGGTCGCATGATCACATATCAGGCACTTTTGCATTTATGACCAGCCACAATATCTTGTGGTCATATATCCATAGTTTGCATTTTTGTCAGTTCCTAGCAAAAAGAAGCTCACTCAGGTTAAGTGAATGGATTCTCTTAACAACCGTCCAATTCAGTTAACAATTTAAATGAAAATGGTCAAAAAATTCATTCCTATGAGTGCCTCAACTTATAACTGCAATGATTTATAACTAAAATTCAGCTCCCAATTATTTTTGTTTCAGAGTGACTAATTTTTTAATATTTGTCAAGAATTAAAACTTGATATAAATTATTTAAAAGTATATTCAAATGTTCTTTAGCATCAATATTCCATGGTGATTACTATTTCTTTAAATTGCTATTTCTCATATAATTTTTGCTATTAATTTCTGTGCCAAGAATATGTTTCATTATGTTTTTATGGTAGCATCTTTTTACTTTTATTAACATAATTTGTATCTCAGTTTTAGTTACAAAAGTAACTTAATTGGCCCAGAAATGTTTTAGGTTGTAAACTATGTAACTAAGAAAGTCTTAAAATAATAGAGAGTTTTGCACATAATTTCTTCTTCTTTTATTTTTCTGGTATTTTATTATCCAATATCCAGAGTTCTTTGGAGTTAGGCATTTGTAAACCTTGTAACCAAATAGAAAACTCCATTTTAAGTAAAAGAGTTATTGGCCCTGTGATCCTGAAGAGCTGCCTCCTGGAAAGAAAGCAATTACTTTATCTTTTGAGGATTCAATAGGTAAAACTGAGTCATATTTTCAGAATGCTATCCATCTAAAATGTCTCCTAAAAAAGAAGGCAAAATACAACATTTGCAGATAAATATCTATCAGCTCTTCTAAGAATGACTAGCTCCTACAAGTTCTTGTTGTTTTCGCTCCAGGACTTTTCCTCCCAACAATTTAACTTATTACATGTGGATTGTGCCTATAGGTTCCTTGGTTATAAATTTCTTGGTCTGGTGCCCAATTCATGTCTTAACAATACTGGAAAGTTTCTAACACTCTTTTCCAAAAGATAGCAACGGAGAACTGAAATTCTCATTCCTCCAGCATTTACTTGAAGCAACAGAAAGCAGAAGAATTCCAGCATTTTCAGTGGCATCCTTTTTCAAAAATGATTAATTCTAGATGAGGATGATGATAATTAATTAATTAATTAATTAAATTTTTATACTGTCCTTCTCCGGAAGGACTCAGGGCAGTAAACAGTCAGAATAACATACATATAATGTGAAATAAAAACAATTTAAAATAATTAAACCAATTTGGCTCATCAGTTAAGATCCTCAGCATAGAATTTAGACAATTTGAAAATTTATGCCAGCCTGGCTTGGTGAAAGAGAAAGTCTTCAGGGCACGACGGAAAGTACGGAGATCTGGGATCATTTGAAGGTGTCATCAGCATAAAGATGATATGTGACTGTAGCCACCACTTGGCCTTATGTTATTATAAACCATTGTCTAAATGGCTAGATACCCCAAAACAGTTACACATGAACATATAAAGAATTCTACCCTATTTTTCATGTTATTCATTTTGTCCCACACAAAAAGAGCAAATTGTTTCACCTACCTGCACAGCCAAAAGCAAGATGATACCTGGATGAGGGGCTGAATTTTACACAACACACATTTGCCTTGGCCTCAATGCTTGCTACTGAGTTGTCCAGGTTGGTTGACCACAGCTTCACTAAGGAAAGATAAAAGAAACACCAGCAAAATGGGTAGATTAAACTGCAATTGCTTTTCTGGGATTTTCACATGAAATATTTTTTGCTTTTATTATTTCATTGCTTAATAGAAATATAGCAATAGGAAGCAATTTACATGTGGATCTCATGCAATCTTCCCAATGGATTAGTGAAGACCTCTTACAAAAAAATAAATAAATGACATGATGACATCACCAGCCACATCCCCTGCACTCCAGACAGGGCAGAATGACACAAGACAAGAGATTCTGAACTATTTTGGAACATAATGCAATAAACCAACATGTGGCCTTAATATAAAACCAAAGCACAAGAGACTTATTTTTAATTTCTGCTGAGTTTTGTTTAATAGTTTTGAGTTTTATTCTTCTAGAAAATATTACACACTAGCAACATTTTTGAATTAAGCCGTTTTCTTTCAAACTTCAAACTTTTTTAGTTTAATGTTTACTCAAAACTTATAGTCACCTTTCCTATTAACTGATCTAAACTGATAAAAAAAGAAAATAGATAGTCTGATAAATTTTTCCCAAACCCTTTTCAATGACAGTTCCAAAAGCAATCAATTTTTTTTTACAATATGGTAAACGTCAAGTTCTTTTCCTGCACAAATCAATAGTCAGAACTCTTTTATATAAAAACAGTCTATCTTTTTATTACTATTCATAAAATGGTTGTTTGATTATAGTGACAACTATTTTGCCCACTGCTTACATTTCAAATTTCGAAAACATGGCATGATGCTATGGTTACTGTATAAGTAAAGAACTGAAAATTCAGAAAATGACTGCTCTAGTGCCATAACTATTCATAAAATAGAAATAATGGAATTGGGGGTATAAAAGCAAGTTAAAGAGATACTTTGTTGTGACTGCAATACAATTTCACACACAAAGCTTAAACACATATTTGGGAAAGAAGTTGCATTGAACCTATTTCCTCTGAAATTTAAACTTTCAAAAGTCATAATGATGACTGATATATTTAATTTTGTTTTAGTACTAACTTTCATTAGATTAAAGCATGAAACAAAAAGAGGAAGTCGTTGGGGCTAAAGAAGACAAGAACTTGAATTCATATTTCCATGTGGCTTGAAAGTATGTAACGTAATTTATTACATGAAGGATCCTACACACCTATTTTATTATCAAAAGGTTTTACATATGATATTAGTGTTAGAGAGCTACTGTTGTGTAGTTGTCAGAGACTCGGGTTCCAATCCTTCTACAGACATAGAAACCAGCTGGATGACTGGGGATCAGTGACTTCTTCTCAGCCTAAATCAGCATCAAGGTCTGCAATAAGCTAACTAATAAACAAAAAAATCCTATAGAATTGAAAGCCACTGTGAAGTAGTAGCTAAGGTGCTGAAATAGAAGTGGTAAAATCCAAGTTTTCTCTTATGTCTAGAAACCAGATGGGTGACCTCGTCACTGTCTTTCAGAGTCAGGCTCTGCAACAAGCCAGCTGGTAAATAAAACATACAGTTAAAAAAAGTCAAGTGGACACTGCAGCTATTAATTCAGCTGTGGCATAGTAATGGGTGGGGGGGGGGGAGGAGCAATACCTTTTGCATCATCAGAACCTGAAGCCAAGAGTTTAGGATCCATCAAGTTAAAGTCCACACTCCAGCATCTTTTCTCATGCTCCTGTTTGTCATGGGGAACAGAAATAGAATGATAGAAAATTACTTCTTCAATATAATCAAGGTAATGATGAAATACATAGAACTTTGGTTAAATTTGTATTGACAAAACTTTACTATTTTTCTTCTACCTAATATAACTGATTGTACTGTTTGATAGCAGCCTCAGCAAGGACACAAAGAGAGCTATCTTGATACCTAGTTAATTTTTTAAAAAAATACATTTTGAAGACCTTACATTACTCTTACAACAGTATAGTTTCAACTTGCTAGTAATCCCTTATGGAATTTCTGAAAAGGCAACTGCTAAATTTCACCTCTAAAAACAAATTAGCCACTTAGTAGGATGTACAAGCAGTATGTTTCTCTATAGACTCAGTTCTCAGAAGAACTTTATTTAATTAGCACATCCGTTTCAGTATCTCTAGTCTCCTTAAATGTGAATCCACATATGCTGGAGTTTCTAATTTAGGATTGGACATTTTAAAGTCAGGTTTCTTTTTTAAAAAATGGTTTAATAACTTCTATTACCCAGATTTCAACTAGAAGCAAATTAACTTTTTGAGAAAACAAGAATTTGAAAGTTGTCTCCAAGCTAGAATTCTAAGAAGCAAGCCTATTGGCTTGTACAAGGTCTTTTACTCCTATATTTTTATTTGGATAATCTACTAATAATTGATTTAGTGAATTAAATATTTCAAACTCTGGGCAGGGCAACTGGGATATAAATTATTGCAATAGTTTATTTGAATAATAAATTTAAAAAATTCTACTGAAACATTAATAGATAAATTTCCTCATAATCCTAAACAATATCCCACTCTATACTGTTGAGCCTCCTTTCCATCAACTAATTCCTGATTCTAAATGCGTTGTCCACTGCAAAGTTTTCATTTTCAGTAATTTAGTAACAACCGTTCTGTCAATATCAGAACCATTGAAAACCCTGTTTTCTCTAAGCCATTTTTTTAAAAAAAAATACGAAAGTGATTCTGGGTGCAAATGATTAGCTGCTACCCTGTTTCCCCCAAAATAAAACATTCCCTAATAATAAGCCCAATTGGGCTTTTGAACGCATGGCAGTAAGGCCAAGCATTTATTTCAGGGTTCAAAAAAATATAAGACAGGGTCTTATCTTCTGGGAAACACAGTAGATTTAACGTCAAGGAACAGAAATAACAATACAAGAGGTCATTTATTGAAAGCATGTGGTGATTTGTAAACTTTATTTGTGAATGCTAAAAATCATGACTCATTAGATGTTTTTTAAACAAGAATTTAATAAGAATTTTTCAACAAGAATGTTAACAAGTTTTCATTTGATCCATGATGAAACAGTTAAAAAGAACATCAATTGAAAGCAACATACCACTGGACAGATTTATCACATGTAAATATCAATGGTCCTGGCATCTGCAATGCCAAACCATAAAGCAAATGATTAATGACACTCATCTTCAATGAGCTATGGTGGTGCAGTGGTTAGAATACCAGCAGTTTGGCAGTTCAATTCTCACCAGCTCAAGGTTGACTCAGCCTTCCAGCCTTTCAAGTTGGGTAAAATGAGGACCCAGATTGTTGGGGGTAATATGCTGATTCTATAAATTGCCTAGGTAAAGGTAAAGGTTCCCCTCGCACATATGTGCTAGTCATTCCCGATTCTAGGGAACGTATACATATATAATACTATTTTGTTCATTTCCTATACACATAAGAACACATTTACCCATTTTTTTCTTTTATATCCAACATCCCTCTCTGTTTTGCACACATGTACACGCACACCACTTATTCTCTCATACTCATTTATTTGTCATAGAGGCCAAATTGCCTCATCTGCAATCATTTTCTCTTAACTCTATTTCTTGGTAATATTTTTGATTAAATTCCCCATAACAAAACCAGCATTTCTTTACCTGATAGACTTTTGAACGTTGCCCTGTGAATCCATCCCATAAGATCACTGTTCCTTCATAGTCACTGCTGGCCAAAAGATTTTTGTGGTAACTACTCCAGCTGATACAGCTGAAAAAGAGAGGTAATACAAATGCTAAAACATTTTATTCTACAACTATGGATATTGTAAATTAGATAATGTAATAATTCAGACTACTTTATGCATCATCTGCAGATTTGCTAGTTTCATACCCCTGGTTATTATTTAGGTCAAAATTCTAAATTCAAATGGAATAAAGCTAAATAAAGCTAAATTTATTGGTGTCACTAGACTTTATTATATCAAGAAACATATATTTAAGAAGTTTAAGTTGAAAGTATTCTTTCTTTGTTAGCGGTTGTAAGAGAGACCCTTATTCAACAGACTGGAAGAGGTAATCTGCATTCCAATACCAAAAAACGGAGACTTAATAGAGTGTGCAAACTATTATACAATATTCTTAATTTCACATATTAGGAAAATAATGCTTAGGATCATTTAATGTGGATTACAACCCTACATGGAAAAGAAGATGCCAGATGTTCAAATTGGCTTAGGAAAAGACTAAGGAATATTATGCTGATGCATGCTGAGCAACTGAAAATGAAAAAAAATACCAAAAAGAAATCAGTTTGTACTCCATTGATTATAAAAAGGCCTGACTGTGTCCCTTACATCAAGATGTGTAATATGTTCAGAAAATAGGGATGCTAATGTCATTGTCTTCATAAGAAACTTATATACAGGTCAGGAAAGCACAGTAGGGACACAACATGGCAAAACAGACTTGTTCCAGGTTGGCAAAGGAATGTGAGAAATTTGCGTAGTCTCCTTTTATTTATTCAACATAAATGCTGAATATACATATTAAGGGAGGCTTGACTGGAAGAACATTGCTTTAAAATTGGGGGAAGATACATCAGTAACCTATGCTATACTGATGATACTAGCTTGATAGCCAAAACTGCAAAGGATCTGCAAACTCTAATAATAAAAGACAAAAAGCACAGTGAAAAAAGGAACTAAAATTAAATGTAAAGAAGACCAAATCAATGATAATAGGTAGAACAACCAGTCTTAGAATTTACAAATTCTACAAAGATACTGAAGTGGGGATAGTTCTGCCTTTTCACATCAAGCATCAATAGTAAAAGAACAAGCCATCAAAAATGCATTTCAAGTTAGCGCTTGGTAGAAGAGCTACAAAGGCTCAGGAAAAGATATTCAAATGGCATCCCATGGATGCAAAAACAGGACTTTGAAGCAGTCGGATAGGAAGATCATTAATGCTTTTGAACTTAGGTGTTGGAGAAGACTCTTGACAATACCATGGCAGTACCGTGGATCAGCAAGCAAATTAACTCAGAATTCTTACTCAAGGAACAAATGACCAGACTCAAATCATCCTACTTTGATACATTAAGTGAAAAACCCAGCCTTCTGGAAAAACCCAGCCTTCTAATGCTGGGATAGGCAGAAGGAAAGAGAAGAGAATGACCAGCAAAAAGGTAAATGGACTCCATTTCAATGACATTGGAAGACCTGAAAGACCATGTTAGTGATAGATTATCATGGAGAAAATCTAACTATATGGTCAGAAAGAGCTGAAAATGACTTAACGACACATAATCAATTGTTTCTTAACTGTAAATATATCTGAAATGTATGTCATATTTGTCATTATATTTCAATCAGCCATTGAATTCAATATAACAACAGAACAAATTTAATGGCCTAATGACATTTTTCTATTCTGCACTAAAGCACAAGGCTTTGAATAGTCATTAGGGCTTATGGAATGTAGAGTATGGCATCTTCAGTTTTAACTAGTTTAGAGCAGAGAAACCCATACCAGTATGGTGCAAAACCTATTCATTAGTACCTTCCAAATCTATTTTTCCATTCTATGCTATTTCAACATGTCCTACTCTATAAGGCATGTATCAAAAATAATTTATTCTCAGCTGAACCTATCTGTTATTTTATCTACCTTGCTATTTCACTTAATCCAGATCACTGCAGGAGGGATTTTAGAATCCCAGAAACTAAATGTTCCTATAATAAAATGTGCCATTACTTCCTTGAAGATACAGTATGTAATACATATATATTTATCACTGTGTTCCCTTTCAAGATAAGCAACTATATGTAGAGCATAGCAAAAAAGAAACAGGCAATAAGCCAACAAAATTAAAGGCATGAAATAAAAAAAGTAGATACAGCTAAATGCTGTTTACACCAATATAATTCACTATACTTCTCTGTTTCTTTTTATTCTTGAAATTGGTATTTGCTTCCACCATATTCATATAGTTTTCAATGACTTGCTGAAGAGCAAAAAACCTGATCTATATACTTCCTGCCTAGCATAAAACTGTAAGTGATTTTGGATCACCTCTATGTTTGTTATCTACAGGCAGTTCTCAACTTATGACTAGTCATTTGACAATCATTTGAAGTTAGAACATGCTCAGAAAGGATGCTTTACAGTAGGGGTTCATTTGGAACTGGACTCCTGAAGTGGCAGATAACATTGTACACATACTGCATTTGTGCCCACCACTCACGCGGAAAAAATCCCCTCTCCCCTTCCTCTCCTGCCAGTCCGCAAAGCCGGAAAGGTTGAGGAACTCTGCTTTACAGCACAAAAATCACTTCTGGCTGTTGTAAAACATTTCACCACCACCCCACCTGCAGACACATGACTGCATTTTGGATGCTTGGAGACCTGTTTTGACTGGTTGCCAAGCACCCCACAATCAGGTGATTTCCATTTGCAATCTTCTCTGCCAGCTTCTCCAAAAAAAATCAATGAGGAAGGGAAGTTTGCAAACTACTGCCACCTGTTGAGTGGGCACTCTCCTAACTTTGGGGGCTGACTGAAAGAGCTGCTGGGCTGCAGAAACAGGGTTCACAGAGGCATTCTGTTCTGTTCATGGAAAACACTGAGAAGCCAATGAATGCCATTATTCTGAAGGCTAGAAAGATTTGTATCCTTCAGAATGATCGCAGTTGCTAGCTTTCTAGTCTTCCTCAGCTAGCAAATGCAATTATTCCCAGGATCGTTTGGAAGGCCTTGACAATTTGGAGAAAGAGCCTTCCAAGTATTGCAACAGTAGGGCCTGCTTGCAGGATGGCATGAGGCGGTCATGGTTGGAAGGTAGTGCCTTACATCAGCTGGGCTCAGCTGCAGCTATATAAAGGCATAAGTAAGTGGACCCAAGCATGGTAGCATGGGGAGAATACCCTCTCCACAGTGCTTTGCTTAATGACCGTACAATTGTTTAATGACAGCAACTGCAAGAGCTGGAATTGTGGTTGTTGAGTGAAGTGATCATGCGGTCCTGTGAGTTTAATGACTGCACTGCTTAATGACTGAGATTCCAATCCATTGTGATTGTAAGTCTAAGACTACCTGTAAAGGAAGGAATCAGATTGGATACAAATGCTGAAATAAGAAAGAAAATATTTTTCTTTTTTAAGACAACTTGAAATTTTGAAAATGTTTAAATATTGTTAATGTTTTCATCCACTACTTTAGTAAATTTGTTATTGTAGGAAAATAAACTGCATTATGCAAAATGATACATCATACTCCTTTAAAGTAATAATTTTCTTCTAAGAATGGTTTACTAATATTCTTTTATACTTCTTCTGTGAACACTTAGAATGTTTGCAAACATATCACAACACCTCAGCAATTTTTGGATAGCTTATATAAATGCAAGGACTTTTACTCAACAAGCACATAAATTAAGGTAAATTTTTCCACTGTAATTTTTTTGGGGTGGTGGTGTCTATTTTTCTAAAAAGCCCATCACTGCTTCGGATGATAGCATTACCGGTAGTAGACACTGAGAGACCAAGAGACTCTTTTTGCCTCTCTTTCCCCATAAGTACTAGTGTCATGGCCGTAAATGTTGGCACCCCTGAAATTTTTCCAGTAAATGAAGTATTTCTCACAGAAAAGTATTGCAGTAACACATGTTTTGCTATACACATGTTTATTCCCTTTGTGTGTATTGGAACAAAACCAAAAAAGGGAGGGAAAAAAGCAAATTGGACATAATGTCACACAAAACTCCAAAAATGATCTGGACGGCAGAGGATTTCTAGTATTGATAGTACAGATTGTATTTGAGGCAGTAGATGGTGCACTGTCACATGATCTATCTATATTTGTAAGACATGCTCCCTTTCTGTGTGTATTTGATTTGGTCTTCGACCGCAATAAAAGCTTACTTACTGGACAAAATCATTGGCACCCTTTACTTAATATTTGGTTGCACACCCTTTGGAATAAATAACTGAAATCAGTCACTTCCGATAACCATCAATAAGCTTCTTACACCTCTCACCCGGAATTTTGGACCACTCTTCCTTTGCAAACTGCTCCAGGTCTCTCTTATTAGAAGGGCGCCTCTTCCCAACAGCAATTTTAAGATCTCTCCACAGGTGTTCAATAGGATTGAGATCTGGAGTCATTGCTGGCCACTTCAGAACTCTCCAATGCTTTGTTGCCATCCATTTCTGGGTGCTTTTTGATGTATGTTTGGGGTCATTGTCCTGCTGGAAGACCCAAGATCTCCGACGCAAACCCAGCTTTCTGATACTGGGCTCTACAGCATGACCCAAAGTCCGTTGGTACTCCTCAGATTTCATGATGCCTTGCACATATTCAAGGCACCCAGTGCCAGAGACAGCAAAACAACCCCAAAACATCAGTGAACCTCCACCATATTTCACTGTAGGTACTGTGTTCTTTTCTTTGTAGGCCTCATTCTGTTTGCGGTAAACAGTAGAATGATGTGCTTTACCAAAAAGCTCTATCTTGGTCTCATCTGTCCACAAGACGTTTGCCCAGAAGGATTTTGGCTTACTCAAGTACATGTTGGCAAACTGTAGTCTTGCTTTTTTATGTCTCTGTGTCATCAGTGGGGTCCTCCTGGATCTCCTGCCATAGCGTTTCATTTCATTTAAATGTCGACGGATAGTTCGCGCTGACACTGATGCTCCCTGAGCCTGCAGGACAGCTTGAATTGCTTTGGAACTTGTTTGGGGCTGCTTATCCACCATCCGGACTATCCTGCGTTGGCACCTTTCATCAATTTTTCTCTTCTGTCCATGCCCAGGGAGATTAGCTACAGTGCCATGGGTTGCAAACTTCTTGATAATGTTGCACACTGTGGACAAAGGCAAATCTAGATCTCTGGAGATGGACTTGTAACCTTGAGATTGGTGATATTTTTCCACAATTTTGGTTCTCGAGTCCTCAGGCAGTTCTCTTCTCCTCTTTCTGTTGTCCATGCTTAGTGTGGCACACACAGACGCTCAATGAAAAGACTAAGTGAATTTCTCTCCTTTTTATCTGCTTTCAGGTGTGAGTTTTATATTGCCCACACCTGTTACTTGCCCCAGGTGAGTTTAAAGGAGCATCACATGCTTGAAACAATCTTATTTATCCACAATTTTGAAAGGGTGCCAATGATTTTGTCCAGCCCATTTTTGGAATTTTGTGTGACATTATGTCCAATTTGCTTTTTTTCCTCCCTTTTTTGGTTTTGTTCCAATACACACAAAGGAAATAAACATGTGTATAGCAAAACATGTGTTACTGCAATACTTTTCTGTGAGAAATACTTCATTTTCTGGAAAAATTTCAGGGGTGCCAACATTTACGGCCATGACTGTATGCGATGTTATGTTCACGCTATTCACAAAGGAAACATTTTTCTCCATTCTACAATGATTCTACCTCAAGTAAATGAACTCTAGACATTATACAAGAAAAGAAGGATTATAAAGAAAAATATACTAATGTAAGAAACAGGTACATAAGACTCTGCCCCAGGGTTACTGGAAAAGCTAGATGTTTATGCTCTTCTGAAGGCCAGCATGGTTGGTGCCATACATACTTCCAGGAAGCAGGGGCAATCACAAAGGAAGAATTTATAGGGTAACCCTCAAGATGATACTATTTCATAGATGAAATCCACAGCATGCTGATCCTGCAAGATCTTAACAGATAGACAAAAGCCAGAGGGATGCCATAGACATCAAAACCCCAAACATTGAAAGGTTCTAGAAGTAGCTAACCAACACCTTTAATTACACCTGGAAGCCAAATATAAATCAGTGCAGCCTGTGAAGTAGAGCTGTCACATTGGCAAACCAAAGTATGCCTAGAACTACTCATGCTGCTGCATTCTAATTGGCCTTCGGCAACAGCCTCATGTAGAGGACATTGCAGAAATCCAAACAAGAGATGACTAAGATATTACTGACCATTTCCCAATTCATGAAAGGATGTAACTGGCATACAAGATGCATTTAAAGAGGAGTTCTTCTTGTCACAGCTGCCATTTGTTCTTCAAAACAATTTGATCTCAATTCAAGGTCACATATTCAGAATAACAGAGTTGGAAGGGACCTTGGAGGTCTTCTAGTCCAACCCCCCGCCCAGGCAGGAAACCCTACACCACTTCAGACAAATGGTTATCCAACATCTTCTTTAAAACTTCCAGTGTTGGAGCATTCACAACTTCTGGAGGCAAGTTGTTCCACTGATTAATTGTTTTAACTGTCAGGAAATTTCTCCTTAGTTCTAAGTTGCTCCTCTCTTTGATTAGTATCCACCCATTGCTTCTTGTCCTACCCTCAGGTGCTTTGGAGAATAGCTTGACTCCCTCTTCTTTGTGGCAGCCCCTGAGATATTGGAACATTGCTATCATGTCACTCCTAGTCCTTCTTTTCATCAAACTAGACATACCCAGTTCCTCATTCTTCATATGTTTTAGTCTCCAGTCCCCTAATCATCTTTGTTGCTCTTCTCTGCACTCTTTCTAGAGTCTCCACATCTTTTTTACATCGTGGCGACCAAAACTGGATGCAGTATTTGAAGTGTGGCCTTACCAAGGCATTATAAAGTGATATTAACACTTCACATGATCTTGATTCTATCCCTCTGTTTATGCAGCCTAGAATTGTGTTGGCTTTTTTGGCAGCTGCTGTACACTGCTGGCTCATATTTAAATGGTTGTCCACTAGGACTCCAAGATCCCTCTCACAGTTACTACTATTGAGCTAGGTACCACATATACTGTACCTGTGCATTTTGTTTTTCTTCCCTAAATGTAGAACCTTAATTTTTTGTTAAGATAGCGCCCAATGTTCAAATCTGTCAAGATCAAGAGCCAGGAGGTATAATGGTATGTATGACAGATGTTAGGAGAGTGGGCAAAGAAACGCTGCCAAGGGAACCAGGTTTGTGGGGGCAATAAGCTGACTTTGTATAAATATACAAAAGTATGAAGGCTATTGCTTAGCGCATTGTAAGCCGCCCTGAGTCTCCGGAGAAGGGTGGCATATAAATCAAATTTAAAAAAAACAAAAACAAAAAAAACAGTCAGATAGGAATTAGCATAGTCCATAGCTAGATAGCAGAACGGGGAAGAGGTTCAGAAGAGACTTTCCTTAATTTCTCGGACCATACAGGGAAGTGGGGGAAGGAGAGATTTGTACTTTCAGACTTGCAAGATTTTTCTAAGATCCCACAGGGTAAATCAGAAAGGAATCACCACTAGATAAGCTACCGTATATACTTGTGTATAAGCCGAGTTTTTCAGCCCGTTTTTCAGCCTGAAAAACGCCCCCTCGGCTTATACGCGGGTCACGAAAAAAATGACTTTCCCTGCAAGCTAGGAAACAGCGGGAGAACGGGGTTTGCTTACCCCGCCCACTCCCAATCTATTGGGACTGCCTCCTGAGTTCCAGCTGATGGCTAGAGGGAAAAAAACACTTTAAATTCTTGCCCTGGGGCTTCAAAGGCCCCCCCCTACAGCTGATCAGGGTTAAAAAAAAAACAAATGAGAAGATCGGTGCCGGCTGAAAAAAGGTGCCTTCTGCAAAGAGCACATTTTTTTAAAAAAGGTGCCTGCTGCAAAGAGCACATTTTTTTTAAAAAGGTGCCTTCTGCAAAGAGCACATTTTTTTTAAAAAAGGTGCCTGCTGCAAAGAGCACATTTTTTTAAAAAAGGTGCCTGCTGCAAAGAGCACATTTTTTTAAAAAAGGTGCCTTCTGCAAAGAGCACATTTTTTTTCTCCTGCTGAAACCCAAAGCGAAACTAAAACAGCTTGTTGGCTTTGCTGTTTGCTAAGGCAGATTTGATTTCTTTTTCCTCATCAAAAAAGGTTGGTGCAAACAATGGGAAATTTATGGCAAATGGCAAAAGAGGGGAGTTCAAGATTTTAAAACACAAAAGAAAAAAAAGCTCTATTTAAATAGGGAATTGTAATAATTGAGATATTATTAATTGTATATTGTGTTGAAAGCAGAAATGGTTAAGTTGTGGTTTGGAAGAATATTGGGGGAAATTATTTGGTTTATTATTATTGGTAAATATAATTAATTGATTTGTAAGAAATTGGATTGCATGGAAATAATTGGAATATTCAATATTCAAAGAAAATACATTGTATGTTTGTATGTGTGTTTCTAATTATTGCTATTTATTCATATTTGTTCTCCTTTTATGCACACGGACTACTCAGAGGGCTCAAAAAGTTATTTTTGACTGGTCCTCGCACTTGTGACCAATCCTTGAACTTAGGACTGTCCTCACATTTTACGTTTTGGCCCTATCTTGTCACCATGCAAAATGCCCGTGCAGCATTCTTAAAACCATGTCACTCATTTCACAACTGCTTCTCTTCACCATGGTGACAAGTTAGGGCCAAAACGTAAAACCAGTTGTACGTTTGAGGACTGGTCACAAGTGCGAGGACCAGTCAAAAATTACTTTTTCAGCTCTCTGAGTAGTCCATGTGCACAAAAGGACTACCCAGAGGGCTGAAAAAAGTGATTTCTGACAGGTCCTCGCACTTTTGACCAGTCTTTTTTTATTTTGAAATTTACCAGTAGCCGCTGGATTTTCCACCCCCGGCTTATACGCGAGTCAACAAGTTTTCCCAGTTTTGGAGGGTAAAATTGGGGGGGTAGGCTTATATGCGGGTAGGCTTATACACGAGTATATACGGTAATTCTACTTTATTGCAAACTACATTGACAGAATCCTACAACTCTGAAAGTATAAGTAATCCTCAATTTAGAACTGTTCATTTAATGACTGTTCGGAGTCACAACAGAACTGAAAAAAATTGACATATGACCGTTTTCCCACTTATGACTGTTGTAGCATCTCCATAATCATGTGATCAAAATTCAGACGCTTGGTAACTGACTCATATTTACGACGGTTTGCAGTGTCCCAGGGTCATGTGATCACCTTTTGTGACCTTCTGACAAGCAAAGGCAATGGGGAAGCCAGATTCATTTAACAACTATGTTACTAACTTAACAACTGCAGTGATTCACTTAACAACTGTGTCAAGAAAGGTCATAAAATGAGGGAAAACTCACTTAACAAATTCTCACTTAGCAACAGAAACTTTGTGCTTGATTATGGTCATAAGTCAAGGACTACCTGTACAATTACATCTTCTATACAGTCTGAATACTTGGTTGAATCGTGTGTGTGTTCTGAGCCTCTTCCCCGCACTCACCCATTACCCAGCTGCAGGCTATTTTTCACAAATACCAATACAGAAATCCAGGACCTTCCACAAATTATGCACAATTCTGGTCACAAGTAGTGCAACTTCATCCAGAATTAATGTTGGTAAATCACTGGCTATGGGAGATTCTTGTTTTCATATCCAGTCAATTCTGTCTGAGCCTAAGTATGTTCTATCCCATCTATGCTTCAATATGTTTCAGGCACCAGGGCCATGGGTCAAGATAGCTGGGTATCATCTAAGTATGGCTCATACCTGATATTGCCCGAAAGGTTCATATAGCAGTTGTGCTGAACCCTGAGCATTATTGCAAAGCAAGGGCTTCAGTCTCTATTGATTCTCCCCACTCCCTAAACACCAACTGGAACCAATCCCAGAGAAGAGGAGAACCACTGAAAAACAACACATCCCAACTCTTAGAAGGATACCGTGACTGCTGATATTTAATATTAGCCTAACAGCTGCAGTGTAACCCTAAAAAAATGCTCTCTAGCTATTTTACACCTATATAAAATAACCAAACAAAATGATTTTTTTAAAAAGAAGTAGTCCCAAACCACAGATGAAAAACTTTACTACTGATACCGAAGTCTGGCTTTTTAAAATTAACTTAAGATAAATGAAACAAGGGATAATGGAACAGCAGGGAAGCAGGGCCACCTGTACTTTGCACTCATTAAATATCCAATTAATGCCTCTTTAAACTTCTTCACACAACATAAATTTTAATTCTATTTTAATTTCAAAATGAATTATCACATAATGTATTGAATTTTCTTCATTTTCTAAAAATGTTCTAAGTTAAAAATTAGAAGATGCGTTTTCCATACAGCATGCTGAGAAGCTTCTGTTATTAATGGAAAGATTAATGAATATGTTATACATTCCATCTGTTGAAATAATTTTGTTTATATAACATGTCATTGTCTACTCATGCTTGTAAAGATGTCGTGACAAAAACCCAACTTTAAAAAAGTAAACTACCCTTAGTAAATAAAATGTTAGGTTAAATAAATAAAGCAACAGTCCTATGTCAGATCTTATAGGGAAAAATATTTTCAAACTTTAACTTAGCAATACAGGAAGTCCTCGACTTACAACAGTTCACTTAGTGACCATTCAAAGTTACAATGGCACTGAAAAGAGTGACTTATGACCAATTTTCACTCTTATGACCATTGCAGCATCCTTATGATCATGTGATCAAAATTCAGATGCTCGGCAACTGGTTCATATTTATGACGGTTGCTGTGTCCCAGGGTCATGTATATTGCGACCTTCTGACAAGCAAAGTCAATGGGGAAGACAGATTCACTTAACAACCATATTACTAACTTAACAGCTGCAGTGATTCACTTAACAAATGGGGCAAGAAAACTCATAAAATGGGGCAAATTAACAAATTTCTCACTTAGCAACATAAATTTTGGGCTCAATTGCAGTCATAAGCTGAGGACTACTTGTATATAGGTCAAAGTGAAAATTATAATGAATCTTACATTATACAGAAAGTCATTCATATACTGCCTTGGCATTCATTTTTGTTGCTTTTATTTCCATTAAAATTACAGTAGTAGCAAAATACATCTATCCTTACTAGTATCCAAGAATAAGCAATCATCAGTGCTGTCCTAAAGACAGTTAACCAGATTTGGATTTTTTGACAATTTTATGACATTTAAACAGTAAATTCTATCATCTTGTCACTGAATAATACTTCTGCAGAACCATTTAATATTGTTAAGTAGTTTTTTTAAAGAGAATGGTTGTAAGTCAAGAACTACATGTGCTCAAATATGGAAGTACAGAGACAAGACACTCTTACTTTTTAAAATCGAAGAAGAGAAGCAACACATACCTGATTTTGGAATTACATGTCATTTCGTTTTCTGGATAATGAATATCAACTGCATCCTGAATGACTGTGCCATATTCATAGACTTTAATCTTCTTTGTGACTCCCGCAATAGCAAAATAGTCACAGTCTCGATCAAATTCAATACTAAGAAACAAAAACACAAAAGACACAAACTTATGAATATAACATATTGTTTTTTTATGATGATGCATATTATTTTTCAGGAGAACACCATCTCCGACGTTCAGGTTAAGATACCAAAATTTCTAACTTTTAAGTTTTCAAAAGGCTACCTTCTCACTAAATTTTCTGTCTTGTTGATTCATTTCTACTGGATAGAATAAAATTAACATGAGAAAGGAAATTTAATCCAGAATAATAAAACAAGAGAAAAGAGAATTTTTTAAAAAAATGTGTGGGGAAGTAAATGTTATTCCTGATATTTTTTTAAATGCAAAAGATGAACTTGCTGGATTGTTCAACATTGTATAAAACAATACACCGGAGCCAGGTTGGCTATTTCTTCCAAATTGCCACATCACCAACTATCCCAATGACAAGGAAGACAATTTACCCATAAAACCTGAGAACAGTACACAGTTTTTGTATCTGAGTTAGTGTGTAATTGTGACTTACTTACTAAAATAGGTTGACTCTGTCTATTGCTGGCTATCCTTTCCTTTGCTCTATCAGGAACAGCATGGGAAATAAGGGATGTAATGTATTCATCCTAAAAACGTACTTGCAAAGAATGCACTAAAATAATTAAATTTAAGACAGAGACATTTCTGAGTGATTTTAATGGAAGTAACCATTAATTATTTGATTTAATATTGTCTGACTGATTCCTTATTGATTTTGGGCGATTCATGGTACATAAAAAATATACAGTCCATACAGAAAACAGTAAACAAGATGGCAAATCTGACCAGCAATACAAAAACATATATTACACACCCCAAAAGGGGCTTCAGCCACCCTGGTCCAGAGTCCATTTTGGAGGTGAAGAATGGGCTGAAGAATGTGTCCCTAGCAGAGCAAATTATATTAAGAATACAACTGACAAAATGGCTTAAGATACAACTGAAGCAAGAAAATGCTGGAAAAAATATTTTATAGATGTCTATGAAAATGACAGCAGTATGCTAAAGAATGGAATTAAAATAATTTCTATGAAAGTTAGTACCCAAGAAAACAACGATGAAGTCCCATATATTATGAGAACATGGAACAATTGCACAGGCTCTGTGATCCATTTAACCTGGATGTGAAGATGACTGGAAGAATGCTGGCATGGTTCATCTATATCAGAGGTGGGTAACTATGGCTCTGTTATGACTTGTGGACTTCAACTCCCAGAATTCTAGGAGTTGAAGTCCACAAGTCATAAAGGGCCAGTTACCCACTCCTGCTCTATATGAAATTAAAAAAAATAATAATAGAAGGCCTTATTTTGTTAAATTTGTCTGGGAAGAAAGCAGAATTCTGACTAAAAGGGCACAACTGGTGATAAAGAGGAAAGTCTGAAAAGTCAAGTGCTGGGTTATATTTATAATGAGTTTTGCAGACCGAAGCTTGCAGATCATTGAGTGATCTGTGTTTGTTAGAAATAAATTTTATTGTACATTTCTCAATTTAGAGAAGTGCATAGGTTTAGATTAGGAGAATGCTTTGGAAGGAATGTTGGTTGTGATATCACAATTCCTGTTATCCATATAGGCCTGTATCATTTAGCTATATGACATTAATCAGATTTTTTTAAAAAAAAAACCACATCATTTTTTGAAGATATAAAAAAACCCCCCAAATTGATATCCAAATTCTGGTTAAAAAAATATAACATGACTCAGAACTTTATAGATGCTGAATTAGCTGAATTTAATGCTTGAAAACTGTATCGTCACTATATCAATCATTATAAAGTTGTTCTGAAATGAAAAAAATAAATTCTAATTCTAAAACTTGGCAAATTTGGAGTAGCTTCAGGTTTTGAAGCTATTTTTTACATTATGTTAGAGGAACAATGATCACAACACTATATTAGACATTGTACAATAATCTTTTTTCTCATTAAATTATCATTTATCATCCATTTTCTCTAAAGTTCTGGAAATCCCTCAGATTCTGATTTTACATCATACTTTTTAAATTTTCCAGAAGAGAAAGCCTTTATCTTCTTATGAGAAGTTAAGATTATTTTCAGGTAGAGCAGTAGGAAAAAAAAGATAAAGATCTCTAACTTCATTTGTGCTTCATAAATCTATAATTCTAATAAATTAAAAACACTGGCATCGTCCATTTTCTAGTTTAAATTCATTACAGTTTATCATTAATGTCCAAAACAGAAAAAGCAGTGATTATTTTGAACAATCATGAATAGAAACACAAATCAAGATTCTAGTTTTAATTAGGTATATCCAAAGGGAAAGGAAGTTTCACCCAAAAACTAGTTCATATTGTGAAATGTAACATTACCAGTCTTACAGTATGTCCTTCCATGTTTTGCACAATATCCAGCCAGAATGATCCAGGGATGAGTATCATGAAATGATACCCTATAGACACTCACAAATAACTAGAAATGAATTTGGAGAATCATGTATCTCCAGCTTGTGAAAGCAACTAAACTAATAAACCAGTTTGATCCCATAGGTGTTTCAAAAATTAAACACTTTGGTGTTCTATCTGAACACTAAACAGATGAATAAAGGGAAAACAACAGTAGCTTCACATTTGAATGAACTAACCGGGCTGAGCTGTATTTAGGGTGATAAGCTTATACTGTTTTTGTTAGCGATACCACTCAAGACATTTGCATACTCCAATTAATCTTCAAGACAAGGACTCAAGAGCTCACCAAAATGCATCTTTAGAAATACTATTTGTAGAGAGAATAAAATACTGCTCTTAAAAAGATCAATATCTAAAAATGCAATTTGAGCAGTTTCATTTAATTACTACTTTTCAAACTTTTAAGTGGAGATCAAGAACAGACTTCTGCTGAATTCTACCTTGGCATTCTCTAAGCTCTGTGCCTGTCCTGACTTAAGATTTGTACCTCCATGGTACCATCACAGCCACTTTATGAATGAGCAAACTATGACTCTCCACAGTAGCCCCACTACAAAAACATGTAAAATTTCAAATGTAGCAATTTTTCAAAAAGTTTAGATTCCCATATATTTATTCTGACTTCTGGGGAAGAAAGGAGATGGGACAGTGATATAACAATATCAATGGAGAGTTCACTTTTGGAAGGATGTTCAAAACAAGTGTGAAGCCTAACCAGAGGCATAACATACTTATTTAGAGCTATTCATTTGATAAAAGAATAAAAGAAAATGCACTGAATTGTTGTGTTATTATTATTTTGGCACTGTAATCCTAGAGAATTTTGCATCATAAAAATGATTGTAAGGACCATGTAAGGACCCAGAATCTTCTGACCATTCCGTCGCGACGCCCAGCTCCTTCTTCCGACTACAGTGATCTTAATGGATCTGAAGTCCAAGGCTACAGCCTTGGATTAATTAAATACATCAGTGGTGTTCTCATTATTCTGTAACTAATATAATCTTAAACAACTGAGCTTGAAAAGGAAGTTTATCCCAATCAAATGTGCATCTAGGAAGACATTTGTGAATGTTGTGAGATATTGTGAATGTATGTATCTGAGATGTACATGGGGACTACCAATGGTTGTGTATTATTATTATTATGAATTTGAATTGTAGATATTTGAATTTTTGTATGGATACTTTATGTTTATTGCTTTTTCAATCCACTTAGATTTATTTTTCTCCATCAGATTGTTTATTATTCTTAGCCGAGCATATACAGCTGCTATAGGCAGTAATATAGTTACTGCTTTATTTCTGGGACAGCACAGTAATAGTCTGTCATGCTTCAGAGATGAACCATGATTGCAACAAACACTTGATAATCATTTTAAACAAGACTCCTATTTATAAGCAAAGCAATTAACTATTAATATGACTCCTTTTAATAAATATTTCCCCAAAATTGCTTTAATAGCCACCTATGTGGGAAAGGTAGCTATACTGAAATATATGTGCAAAATAACTATTTATGAATATTGCCAGGTGCTCCCGCGTGGATCTTTCTTTTGCATATTGCATATTCGGTTATTGCGGGAAGCATTTGAATTGCCTAAAGTATATGGCAATATATTTACTGCAATGCTCTCTACATGGGGCTGCCTTTGATGAGCATTCGGAAACTTCAGCTGGTGGCTTGTAAATGGTGCTGGCTATTTGACACATGTAACACCACTGTTTCTGGGTGCAATTCAAAATGCTGGTTGTCATCGTTAAACATCTTTATGGCTTGAGACTGGGTTACCTGAGGGACTGTCCTAGTTGTTTCTACCCAACCAATCCAGTATGCCAGGATGGGCATGCTTCAAGTCCTGTCAGCCATGGAATGTCAGTTGATGGAGATTAGGAGATCCTCCTTTTCTGCCATAGTGCCTGACCTCTGGAACAGTCTGCCTCCTGAGATTAGGATAGCCCCAACCCTGTTGGCCTTTCGGAAGGCCTTGAAGACTTGGCTACGTGTTTGGGCTTGGGGCCCCAAGTATGTGAAGGGTTTCATTTCCTATTTATGTTGATATCAACAGATTATAATGCTATTTGGCTGCTATTTGTATTTAATTTCTGTTTTGTGCTGTGTTTTAAGTTCTTTAATTGTTGTTATAATTGTTCTCCACCCACTGGTGTTAGATGGACGTCTATACCAATGGAGTATATAAATACTGTTAATCATCTCTTGATTTCACATTTAGTTCAGAAGCTCAGCATTAGTAAACAACTAATGAAGAACTGGAATAATTTATATTAACAAATCAGTGACTAGGGTGTTAAAAATATTAAGTATATTTATTATGATCTTAAGGTGAAACTAAATCAACTTCTTTTTCATGTTTACTGGACCTCACAGATAATATGAGGGTGAGGTGACATGACATGATAGGGCCCCACTATCTTTTACACTAACTGAAATTGTCCTGGTTTTAAACATATGAACATATTAAATATATCCAAAAATATAATGGATCTAATTATTTTTCATGTGTTATAAGACAAATTAAAATCCATGTCAAAGTTGACTAGCAAAAGTCCTCTTTCTGCTTGCAGGGAGGGATATGATTGGAATGTCTGGGAAGCTGGGAGCGAGAGAAGGAATCTATGTGAGCAGTTTGCAGCCTGAGAAAATCTTACAACCCCAAGGTCATGAGCTGAATACTTTCAAAAGGTGCAGACTGTTTTCCCAAAATAAGATGCTTAATCTGGATTTGGTGGACAGTGGTGGCCTGAGGAAAGGAAAAGGGGACATCATTATACTGCGCTTTGTGCCAAAACTTCAGAACTGGCTTCGCTTCTTCTGTGTCTGTATGACACAGTTGTTAGTAAAGTTTTACTCTTGGTAATAAAAATGTCCCAGGAGTTTCTTTTGCTGCACATGCCAACAGGACGGTTGACAATCAAATTCCAATTATAAATTTCTAGGACTACATGTCCATGAATCCCTAGTTAAAATATTCGCTCTGAAATTGTGAGCTAAATAAGTCTAGTATTATTTTTGAAGTAAAAATTATTACCTTACCAAAATAATTACAATTTATATAAAGTTAAACAGGAGAAATAGTCCATAAAGACTTCCAAACAGAACTGTACTTAGCACTGTATTTGATTGCCTTGTAATATATTTTCTGATCTGTCTCAAGAAAGATTTTACAATCAAGAATTTATTCCATAACAATCTTAACTGAATTGCTGTATCAACATCTGTTTCATTGTAATGGGAAAGGCAAAAAGCTAATAAAAGAAATAACTTTTACCTAGGTAACAGGTACATAATTTTTATTTTACTTATATAAAAATATTTTAGTAACTTTTTGCACTTCCCCTTACAATTAAAATTACATCACACTACATTGTACTGCATTGACAAATATTAATTTTTGAAATTCCTCACCTGTTTGGCTAATCTGGCATTACACAGAAATATAACTTTGAAATTAGAATGTATTATCCAGATTAATCTATCGAAACATCCTCCCTATCAATAGCCTATTTTATGAGTATGCAAAAGCTACTTAGGACAAAACAAATCTCTGCAATAGCATAAATCAATGAGTGCAATGAGTTATGTAGTTTATTACAGCAAGAATGTGGATACTCTGTCCACATCCAATTTCAATAGATATATATTGTTTCCTCAAACAAAAGTTTCTTATTTTATTCTAAAAGGATTCTTGGCTGGATCTTTATATGGATCAATTATATGAAATCAAGTAATAGTTTCCCCTTTGAGATAAAGGAAGATAATTACTATAAATTGAAAAAACAAATTGAAACAGACTTGGAGAAATGGAAGAATCTGCAACTATCATTAATGGGAAGAATAGCATTAATAAAGATAAGCATATTACTAAAACTGTTATTTCTCTTTCAAATGATACCAATAAAATTGGAGAAAAGGTACTTTGAAAATTTGAAGAGAATAATATGGAAATATGTATGGCAAGGAAAAAGAGCAAGAATTAATATAAAAATGCTACAAGATGCAAGAACTAGAGGTGGGTTTGGAATACCAAATTGGGAACTATATTAAACATAAGAGAAACATAAGACTATTGACATGATTTACAACTAGGGACATGATTTACAACTAGGTTGGCATGCTTTCCTATGGTATGGGAAACAAAGGATACATGGATATTTCCAGAGACATTATGTAAGAAATGGTTTGTTATTAGTGTGAGAGAGAGTGAAAGAAAAACATTATTTGAATATACCAATGTGGCTTTCAACAACAGAAGCTTTGACATATCCAAATATTGTAAATATGGGGAATATTGTTAGATACAAGGATATTTTAACAGAACGGGGAGAATTGAAGCAAAAGCAAGAGTTAGAAAAGCAAGGGATTGAGATAGATTGGTATACAAGATTGCAAATACAATCAAGATCTGAAGCAGACCGTAGACAGTATGGTTTTAATTTGGGAAAATCAGAATTTGATGAGATACTGACAGGAACAGAGGAAAAAATGATTAAGAAATTATATAATTATTTATTGTGAATTGAATTAGAAGATGAAGAAGTAAAAGAAACAATGATAGCATGGGCAAAATACTTTAGTTATACTATTGAATTGGAGAAATGGCAACAATAATGGGAGAGAAATTATAAATTAACAATGGCAACAGCATATAAAGAAAACTTGTATAAGATGTTTTATAAATGGCATACGCCACCAGAAAGATTAGCTAAAACGTTCAAAGATAAATCAGCTAAATGTTGGAAATGTCATCAACTGCCAGGATCATATTACTGTATGTGGTGGACATGTAAAGAAGCAAAGAACTATTGGGTTAAAATACAGATATAGTTAGAAGAAATTCTACAGCAACGAATAAAGCTAAGACCAGAGATATTCTTTTTGGGAATACTACTGGAGAAATATAGCAAACAAGACATAGATTTGATAATTCACATAATAACAATGGCTAGAATAGTATTTGCAAAAAACTGGAAAGCAGACAAAATCCCGTCGGAAAGAGAGATAATAAAGAAAATTTTAGAATGTGCAGAAATGAATAATTAACACTGAGAATAAAAGATAAAGAGGAATCAATGTATTTCAAGACATGGGGAAGTTTTTATGATTGGTTAGAAAAAAATATAAATAAAGATAGAGAAAGGAAGTGGATAGGGAAAAGACAAATAAGAGAAAAGACAATAAAAAGAATAGAAACGCAAATGATGCCTAGGTAAATGGAAAAGGGAATGGGGGGAAAAGAGAAAAAGTATTACTATAAAAGTGTACATGAATGATAAAACAAATGTAATTATTAAACAAAAAAGAATTTGAAATGAAGATATGTGTAAATAGAAAATCAGGGCTGCTCGAATACCATTCTAGATTAAATTGAAAATGGATACAACATTGTGGGAAAGTGGGAAAGGAGAGAGAAAGGAGGGAAGAAGAGAGAAAAGGAGAGAGAGGGATAGAAGAGAGGGAAAAGGAGAGGAAGAAAAGGGAAGGGAAAGAAGAGTAGAAGAGAGGGTTAGAAAGGGAGGAAGATGAGAGGAGTGGGGGAAGAGGAGGGGGAGTAGAAGGGGAGGAGAGGAGGAATGAAGAAAGTAGAAAGGGACAGAAGAAGAGAGAGGAGGGAAGAAAAAGAGGAAAGATTGTGGTAAAACAAAGAAGAGGAAATGGTAAAAGAGCAGCCCTGAATAAATAAAAATAAAAGTTAAAGGATAAGATAAATGATCAATGATTAATGATGGATAAGAGACTGTACACTTAAATATGTTTATGAGAAATAAAAATTAAAAAAATTATGCAAAAAAAAAAAGAAAAATAAAAACAAAATAAAAACAAAACAAGAGATAAGGAAAAATTTGGATACAATACTGATTTCTATTTTATTAAATATTATTCTTTATTTATCTCCAAACCAGTCTTTTTGGATACATTTTACTTTAATAACATAATTTGATCTTGAAAGAGATATTCCATCTGATATGGAATAAACTAATGACACTAGGTTACTGAACCTCTGTTCATCAACTACATCGACTGTCATGGATAGCACAATCACTTCCAAACTATGCAAATAATATATGCCAAAAAGGCTACTGCATGCCAGAACACAAAGGTTAATGCCATATACATTTTTAATATTAATATATGATTGTAATAGTAACATACAATTCATTTTATCATTACTATCATATGAATTAGAAGTTTATAAAAATATACTTGGGCTGAATTCTTCTCAAGATACACACACACAATTTATTTGCATGAGCATAAAGCATTCACATTAGTTTCATATTAGTTCACACTTCTAGCATAGAATGTTTTCTTAAAGAAAAATCTGCAACTATAGAGCAAAAAAACTTGAGAATTTGCTATTTCTTCTCTGTTTTTACAGATATACTGCATGCCTACAGCCTTGTTTGTTACATAGATAAAAATAACATTTGCTAACTGAAGAGGTGTTTAATGTGTTTGTATGATATATTATCAACATCCACAATGACATCTCTAAAATATCAGTAGCTTAACATTATTTATTAATACTAAATTTTACAAAAAGTTCCACTGGTAACTCAAAAACTTCCATGGAGATTTCCAAATTCAGAATATGGAAATATGCCTAGAATTAAAACTCAACAATGAACAATATAAGCACTTGCAGTGAGATTCCACAGCCATTCAAAAGCTCAGACAAAATGGAGATACTAAGACCCTGGCCAAAATGTATCAGGGGTTGAGCAATCCACAGAGAATCTCTCGGATCCGGGAGCAAGAACCGGGGAGAGCAGCTTGCAGTGATTCTGGCAAGAAATCAAAGATGCTCAACATATAGGTAGTCTTCAACTTATAACTGGTCATTTACTGAAAAGTCTTCAGTATTGCAATCCTTATTATTATTTGAACCTGGTATTACTTGGAGGATTGCCAAATTTTCTTTTTGTTTGCCACAAGAAAACTCAGCTTTAATTCAGGAAATGTTGGAAGATAAGATTTTCAATCTGTACCATTCATTTTTGGAGGGTTTTTTTTCAAGCCCTGTTTCTCTCTCACTTGATTGTACTACATTTGGTATTCTGGTATTTGACAGTAAAGCATCAGCATGATCCACATTCTGCAGACGAGTAGCAAACACAAACACAAAAACACACACACACATACACACACACTCAATGTGGATCTTATTTAAGCAATTAAAAAAGCACCACTCATTTGTTTAAGAAGGGAGAATAGTAAGTTTTAGTTAAATGAAAGATTTTCAGAAATGCTCAAACAAAAAAAAAACCAGAATACTCTGGCTGACTGAAATTCCAATAGCAATATTTCAATGCAATATTTTTTGTAGCACATATGTATACATATTCAAAATCCAGAACAAGCTGGAGCATCAGGATATTTTTCACATCCTTTTTGCTTACACAGTTGAGCCAGGTTTTTTTCAAAATATAACAGAAACCCAAAGGTTCCCATATGGCCGGAGCCTACATGTTTAAACTGACAGGGGAAGATGCCAATGCTGCAAAAAATGTTAGTCCCCATTGGATAGCCTTAGGAACCTCATGCTGGTGACATAATACTCTACAGATGAGAAAAGGGAAGGCAATCTGGGACCACTGCAATCCTCTTAAGTCTGCAGTGTCCTGCAGACAGAGACAGCAACTCTGAACCTCTCTCTGATGGAGATCGCTGGAGAAGTAAAGAGGAAATTAATCCTAGGGGGACGGAATGGCAATCTTAGACAATATCATCGAAGAAAAGGGCATTTCAACAGCAAGAAAGATCAGAACTATTAAAACAATGGTCTTACCAGGGGTAATGCACAGCAGTTAAATCTGGACACTGAGAAAGAATCCAAATGCTTTTCCAATTATGCAGTTGGAAAATATTAGTAAGGGTGTCATGCATTGCAAGAGCAAATCAATCTGTCCATAATCAAATAAAGCCTGACTGTTCTCCTGAAGCAATGACCAGCAAGCAGAATCTCACATATTCAGGGCATATGATAAACTAGGAAAATAGATATTTGGAAAGGCTGAGGGACGACAATGGAAAAACTGAATAAAAGAGATAACTGAATGTGGATTTTATCGATCTCATACTGCCATTTTAAATTAATTAAAATAGCCAACCCTCCCCTAGGACACTCTTGCTGTCCTTGGAACATCTATAAGTCAAGATATGAGTTCTGTTCAGTTACCAAAGCTGAACCAATTCAATGCAACTAATCAATGTAATCGTTCCGCTTGCACTGAAAAATGTATTCCTTATACAAAGAGCTTTCACATATTTTGTCAAAACAAAGTGGGTTCAAACTAATTATTTTATTTTGCGGAATTTCTTGTACATGGGGAAAATAACCTGCTTTTACTTGTCCATCTAGTTTTCTGAGTAAAGAAATCCATTACTTATACTTGATTAGCAACTACTGAATTTATAGAGTCCAGTTATTTTTAAATGGGAATGGTTTTCACTTATAGAATGTATTGGTCTTTGGCTTTTCATGCATATTGCATGAACAGCTGTGCCTTCCTGACAGCCAGTCAGGTTTTGCCAATATTCTATTTTATGGTCAGATCTCTCAGAATTCCAAATGTGCCTTATAACACCAAAAGCTTGCCACCACCTCCATTAAACAAACCTGTTGGAGAATACCAATATCAGTTTGTCTGAGACAGAAGTATTCTATTTCTTCAGAAATTACCTGCTCCTCTGTACATGTATCTAATTCACAAAGTCCAAAAACGGGCAGAGAAATTCTGTTTATTGTTGTTGCACACGTTTTCACAATATAAGGTACATTTTCTCTGCACAAAAACATGCATCAAAATTTAGACTATAAATGGCATAAAAGCTATTCCATCAACAGTTTTATAATTGTCTGAAATAAAATATCATTTCCTTTAACAATAAAAAATCTATCACTACCTCTTCTAAATGATATGTCTTCATTAATATTTATCTATAGTGGTAAAATGTTTGTGAACCTTTTGCATTTTCAGTATTTAAGATGTGATCTGTTCCCCATATAGCCCCTAAAATGAGAAAGAGAGAATCCAGCTAAACGTAAGAGTCAAAAACATTATACTTATTGATTTATTGAGGAAAGTAACCCAAAACTGCTTATTTCTGTGTGGCAAAAGTATGGGAACCTCTATGATCATCAGTTCATCTGAAGCAGAATTTAGAGTCAGGTGTTTCAATCAAGGTGATAGTTGGTTGTATGTGGGAGGTCCTGCCTTGTATAAAGAACAGAATTCTGGGGATCCACTTCTCAAGGATGTGGAAGTGTTTCATAGGTTGAACAAAGGAGATTTCTGGGCACCTCCAATTCAACACCATTACTACTGTTCCCAGGAGAAATTGACCAATCAAGATCATGCCAAGAGCAAGGCATGTTAATACTCTGGGAGATCTTACAGAACTGCAGTGTAATGCCTAGGGAACTAAAGGCCTCTCCTGCATTTGTGAATGTCAGCATTCATGAAACCACCATCAGAACACTAATCAACAATGATGTACATGGGACTTCCGGTTGAGCCGCCGGCATCGCCAGACGCTTCTTCGCGAAGCGCCAGCCCCAGACTCCGTAGAATCGCAAGAACAGCGAAAATCAGCTGTCTTGCGGTTTGGAATCCTTCCCCCCAGGAAGAAGGGGGGAAGGAGAGCAGACAGGTGGGGTAGAGCTCCCTAAGAGCACCAGGTTTTGCCAATAATCTGGTGCTCGAAGATGAGAGCTCCCCGTGAAGCCTGTCAAAGCTCCGGACCTGGGATGCCTCTGACGGGGAACTTTTTCCCTGTCAGAACTAGATGCCGCGGCCACCCCATTAAACAACTTTAAACAAATACTTCTTGAACTAAGATGGCAGAGCACAAGTTGCACGAAGGAAACAGCAAGTATTTTTTTCTTTTTTTTTTAACTCCAAGGATTTACTTTCTTTAAAAGATTTCTCCTAAGTGGAAAGTGAAAGCAAGATGGCGTTTGAGTTTCAACGGGGCGTGAAGAAGTGAAAGTTAAAAGCAACTATTGATAAGCCCCTGTTTGAAACGTAAAACTCCTTTTTGAAAAGTGGATGGAATAAGAAAGGATGTAATAATAATAATTCAAGCAGCAATATAAATTAAAAAGTCTTTTTTTTTCCTTTTTTCTTTTTGAAATTCTTTTTTTTCTTTCTTCTTTTTTTTCCCCGTTCTTCTGGAGGGGAAGGAAGAAGGGGGGCAAGATGGCTGGGCTTTTTGAAAACAAAGAAAGTAAAGGAGGGTTATTTAACCCTCAATGGTCTGACTTTGAGGAAGCTTTGAGCTCAATTACCTCTGCTTTATTGAAAAGAATTGATACTATATTTCAGGCTTCTCAAGCTGGAAACAATGAAATACATGGAAATACTGAGTTGCAATCTAGCAGTGGGGGATTGAATGAAGAGCTGGGAGAGGAAAAAAAACAACAACAGACCATAGCCAATCTTACAGAAGAGAGAAAGATGAAGGCTGAGCAGGAGCAAGAAACTCTGGAAGTTGATGAAGAGCTGTTCCCAGAAGAAGCTACATTCCTGCAAAAAGTTTATAATATCCAATCCCAAAAACCGCAAAATTTTTCTGGAGTTAAAAAAGGCAGAGGGATCAAAGTTAAGAAGAAAGTTCGTAAAAAGGAAAAGAAGAAAGCCTGGAGAAATGGAAAATAACCCTGCTTGACGAGATGATGGTCCTTAAAAAGTATTGTTTAAATGTTTAAAGATTTTGAATTTTTTGGGGGGGGGAAAAAAAGCAGACAACAGTTTAATGCCAGTTAACCAAGTGATGAACGATGAGGAGGCAATTTATAGCTGTATTGGAATATTTTGAGAAGAATAAACAGATCACTGCAATGCTGGTGTGTTGGGCTGTGAAATATGCCCTGACTTGAAGGATTTGGAATATTTTATTAAGGACTGTGATAAATCTGGATCTAACTGTAAATGTAGAAGTTTTATTGAATATACTAAACTGGAGCTTCTTGTTTGATGGTAATAAATATAAGGCAAAAGGACTATGGATCTAGAGCAATTGCAGCTGATTTGGTGGTTTCCCTAATACGTTTGATGAATCTACTAATTTAACTTTTGACTGGATTTGATGGATATTATTACAAATATAATTATAAAGTCACTCGGGGGGGGGGGTTTATAAAGAAGCAACTTTCTATTTAGGTGGGTAGACGTAAATGATGAAGATATTCTATACGCTGTTGGAGGATGTGAAGACAAGAAGATTAGCAACTGGTTTAATCTAGTATGATGAATTTAAATGTTTGATATAGTTACTAAATGATGTTTTATCTGTATTGATAAATTTATAAGAGGTTTGATTATTATATTCTTTTTTTGACTAAAAAATTTATTATTATTGTTTTTTTTATTAAGTGTTTTAATTATAACACGACCTTGATGGTTTAAAAATGGAGGACTGAAGACTTTATATAGTATTTTATTTTAAATTTGGGGGGGGGGTTTCTGATTGAGGGTTTCTTTATTTTTCTTTGTTGTTGGGGGTTCTTTTTTTCTCTGTTTTAAATGAAAGAAGTTATAAAATATCTTGTTAGATCGTATAGACTTAATAATTTGCTAAGTATTAGTTATATTGAGTAATGATAGGTGTGATTACGTAATACTTAATTGTTTTATTAACTGCTGTAATTATAAATGGAGACATGGAGATTAATTCTGTTGAATTAGATGGAATAAGAAGAAAGAAGACTTGCTTTCCTTTTATCTACTTGTTTAATGATTAGGATTATGATAAGTGTGAAATGGAGTTTAACTTAGAGAATTTGAGCTGTATTTTATCTTGTAATTGTATTTGCTCTGGGAAGTCAGGGGGGGTGGTTGGGGAGGGGGGAGAAAATGTATGTAAAATTTTTAAAACTTTTTCAATAAAAAAAAACAATGATGTACATGGCAGGGTTGCAAGGAGAAAGTTACTATTCTCAAAAAGAACAATGCTACCCATTTACAGATTGCAAAAGATCACATGGATGAGCTAGAAGGATATCCAAAGAATGAGACCAAAATAGAATTTTTTGGCTTGAATGAAGAGTGTTATGTTTGGTGAAAGGAAAACACTGCATTCCAGCGTAAAAACTTTATTTTATCTGTGAAACATGGTGGTGAAAATACAGTTTGGATCTGCCTTGCTGCCTCTGGACCAAGACAGCTTTACATGATTGCTTGAACTGTGAATTCTGAACTGTACTAGCAAATTTTAGAAACAGAAAAGGTTAGAATATCTGTCCATGAACTGAAGCTCAAGAGAAAGCCAGATATGCAACAACCTAAAGCACAGAAGTTGTATGACTAAAGACTGGTTAAAGTAGAATAAAGTTGATATTTTTGAATGGCCAAGTTAAAATCCTGACCTAAATGCTACAAAAATGTTGTGGAAGGACCTGAAATGGGCAGTTCATTTGAGGAAGCCCACCATGGTCCCTGAATTGAAGTTATACTGTAAGGAGGAGTGGGGTAAATTCCTCCAAGCTGATTTGCAGGACTGATCATCAGTTATCAGAAATGCTTAATTGTACTTATTCCTGCCTGGTGGGAGGGAGGGGAGGGACCAGTTACTGAAAGCAAATATTCACATACTTTTGCCACACACAAATATGTAGCTTTGGATTATTTTCCTCTATACATAAATGAACAAATATAATGTTTTGACTCATTTGTTTACTTGGATTTGCTTTCTTTAGTTTTGGGACATGTGGAGAACAGATAACATTCAGGTCATATTTATGCAAAAATATTGAAAGTTCAAGAGTTCAGAAACTTTTAAGTACCACAATAATTCTAGCTACCTAATTTAGAAGTAAAACAAATGAACAGAGATCAAATGGTTTCTTTTCCAGTATATTAAAGTATTTCAGCCCATTCAGAAATGAAATCATGCAGCTCACCATGGTGAGCTTGTAGAAAGATGTCTTGCTTCAATTCCTTGATGATATGGAATAAGACACAATGGTTAAAACTACATGAATACAAGAAGAATGAGAAAATTTGTATGTGATAGATCAGGGGTCCTCAACTCCCAGGCCACAGCCCACTACTGGGTGGTGACCTATTTGGAACCAGGCCGTGCGAGAGGCAGGCCAGTGTGTGCACTTCCTTGCATCAGCAGTGCCCCAAAGGCTTCTTTGTTGTATGAGTGAAGCTGCACGGACGTCAGTCCTGGCTCACGCAGCCCAGTTTCCCTCTCTCCCACTCCCAGCTGGGCTGTCAAGCCGCCTGTTCCCAATGCTCCAAAAGCAGAGTGGTGAGAGTAGAGGCTGAGAGGGACGAGCATCCCCTGCTCAGCTTTGCTGACTCACCAAGGCTGCTGCGCAGGACATCGGATCCACTTTTGGAGCTTCAGGCAACCTTGGTGAGTCTGAAGGCTTCTCTTCTCCACACCAAAAGCTTTTGTAAATGGATGAAAGGCTTTGAGGGATCGATCTCGCCCTGCTTCAGGCCTTCTGTCCCTTTGCAAAAGCTTTTGGTGTGGAGAAGCCTGAAAGAGGGTGAAACTGCGCCCCAAAGGCTTCTCGGGCTTCTCTTCTCTCTTGCGTGGAACCATGGCCCAGTTCCCCTTTTCCACCCAGCCAGGCCGCCAAGCTGCAAATGTTGGGGAGCACTGTGATAGATAATGGGATCAAGGAATATATCATACTATGTATCTGAGAGGGTGATATATACAATTAGGACATGAGGCTGCCATATCGGTTGATGAAACTTTACTAAAGTCCCATGAGAAAAATCAAGGAATCTGCAATATGAGTTTTTAAAACTATTTAAATTAATCTATCCTATGATGGAAGTCAAGGTGATCATCTTGATGCCATCAAGTTGTCCCTGGGAATTGGATTCCCAAATGATGTAAGCACTCTCCTAATTGTATCTTGAGTCTACTAGTGCAGATAGGTCAAGGGGTGCAATCACATTACTGAAACTGAAAATTTTTGAAGGATTTTTCTCTATAATGACTAAACAAAGTTATATATTCCTGAACTGTTAAGGGGTAATCTGTTATGGTGTGATTACTGAGCCATTCAAAAAATGATTGAACAAGAACCTTCAGAAAAAAGCAAATGCACTCTTCTTTAAGATTAGTTTCATTAACTGTGAATCCAATCACATAAAAAAGCTGCTGTCTTCTTGGTTAGTAGACTAATACATAACTATTTCCTTTTTAAAAGGAAAAAAAGAGGACGGGAAAAACTGGAAAAAGGCAAACTTAATTTATTTTTTATTTTTTAAATTTTAATTAAAAATCTAGAATCCTTCAATTTCTTCATAAATGAAGGGGAAAACTTTAACAATGTAAATATCAAGAGCACAAAACACAACATACAAGTATAAGGGTTTGCACATTTAATTCTTACAAGTACGTTTGAAATCTATATATTCAGCAACGTTTAGGATGCTAAATTTAGGCTGCAAGCTGACTTCATCTTAAGTTATATCACAGATACAACATGGTTCTCTCAATTTCTGGAGTAGTAAAATGTGTTTCTGTCTGTCTGGTGCTTCCAATTTATTTTTTAAATAAAGGACTTGGCAACATTTGAGGACAACAGGAGAGAAAGTATTAACATTTTTAAAAAGTAAAATGTAGGAAGTATCTGTTTTTCCACAATTTTGAGAAAATAACAATTAGCTTATCAAGTTTGCTGGTCAGGGTGCTACACAATCCTAACACTATGTAACACACACACACACACACACAAATTAAATTAAAAGCAGTTCTACTTTTTGAAATGTCAATATTGGCTTATAAGTTCTGAAAAATTTCACTCATTTAGAAATAAGGAAAATGCTTCATATGTTCCTTTGGTGAATACAGATGGTATGAGATCTTGCCAATGAACAATTTTTATCAAACAGTTAGAGTTCTTGTTATTACCTGTAAAGTAAACTAAGGTTGCCACCTTGTGGTCTGGTAAATTACTACTACTATATTTACTTGCCTGGGAAGGTGACTCTTTTACCACCGCCACCACCCCACCTTTTAAATGAGAATATTGTACTAAATTTATTGAGAATGCAGAACAGAGACAAAATGTTTCTTTTCAACATTTCCTTGAAATTGGACTGGCATCCAGCTGCGTTTGAGATAAAAACTGACTAAACACTGACCAAAGTCCTGGTCAAGACTTTGATTCAACAGTGACCAAGAGTCCTGGTGGTGCAGTGGACTAATTCACTGTTATTAAGATCAGCTGCTTGCAATTACTGCAAGTTCAAATCCCACCAGGCTCAAGGTTGACTCAGCCTTCCATCCTTTCTAAGGTAGGTGAAATGAGGACCCAGACTGTGGGGGCAATAAGCTGACTTTGTATAAATATACAGAAGTATGAAGGCTATTGCTTAACGCACTGTAAGCCACCCTGAGTCTCCGGAGAAGGGCGGCATATAAATCAAATTTTAAAAAAAAGTAAATTACCTATAAGGATAGCTCGTTTATTATAGATGATCCTAAAGACAACAAGATAAATTTAAGGAACCTTTTCAGCAGCACTAAAAAGTAACACACTCTGAAATTTATATACTTAAAATGTCTCTACCAAACTAATATGGCATTTCCAGCATCATCCCTGTGAATAACTCTAGAATAACTTAGAAAATTCTTTTCTAAGCACACTGTTTTTGATAAAAGAATTTTCCAAAACACATTGGACTTCAATATATTATGTTGTACTTCTATAAAATAGAAGATTTCCTACTGGCATTTGTAATACTTTCCCCATTTTATGTAGACTAAATGTAATAAATAAGTTAAATATATTTATATAAATATGGATATGAATCTATATTCAATTTATTATTACTATTGTAACAACAGATCAGAAATGATGGATGGATTATTCCATCTCTTAATTATTTCAAAACTAGTGTACTGACTTATGCTAATTGTAAAGAATGAAAATTCGCTTTAAAAAGAAAATATTAAGATAATATAAACAACATCTAACTACACAAAGTCCTCTGAATAAAACTGTCTGCAAATAAATTAAGAGTTTTGTCAGATTATAAATTCTCAGGATTTATAGCACTCCAACAGGTATTGATTACCTTGAGACTATGCTAGATCCATTGTAGAGATCACTTGCATAAGATAGTGTTGCCAAAGGTCGAACAGAATTGTAGCGAGTAAACTTAGACAGGCACTCTTGAAATTCATCCAGCTGGTTTGAGGTTCTACTATCATCTAAATGGGAAAAGCAGGGAGGAAAGAATGCAGTTTAAAAGTTTACAAGAAGGGAAAAATGGTAAACATAGTTTCAGTAACTGCCACTATATGTTTACAGATCAATTAAATACTATTTTTTTCTAATCTGCAGGACTAACATAGAAATGGTTACATATGTAGTCCATTAAGATCTGAAAATATGTTCTGCAGTACACAGCAAATACAGAATTTAAGCAGAATACCTGAAAGTCATATATAATCTTTCATCATCCTTTCCCAGCCTGACGCCTATCAGATGATATAGTAGGTACACACAGATGTCATCCCCCACAAGCATGATTTGGGCATAACCAAGTACTTCTGTGGAAAATACATACAATGTAAAAGTAGTCTTCTATTAGTTTGCCTAATTCTAAATCTCTTAGTAAAACTAGCAAATATAGTTTGAGAGGGAAAATAACTTTTCAACTATTTAAGACATTAGAAAAGCATCCCGTCAAACTTGTTGCAACATAACTCCATACCCATTTATATAATATGAATACAAATCCCAATGGATGTCATAAATCATACTATAATCGATATTTTAAACCACTTTCTTATTACAAAGCTGGGATGTAATCAGTGTAAAACTCTGTTATTTTGTACATGATAGATCTAGGGAGAGACAAGGATGTGTCATGAAAAATGTCTGCCGGATGTTGAGAAAAACAGGTAGTCTGTTCAGTGGTTTGAGGAGGAATGTCCTATGAGGTGAACTACAGAAGAATTGAATTACATTGTAGTGGAAATATAACCATATGGAAGGGGACTGAGATGTGACACTGGTCTCCAGGATAATACATATATAGGTAGTCCTCGACTTACAACAGTACATTTAGTGACCGTTCAAAGTTACAACGGCAATGAAAAAAGTGACTTATGACCATTTTTCACAGTTATGATCTTTGCAGCTTCTGACAAGCAAAGTCAATGGGGAAGCCCTATTCATTTAATAACCAGGTTACTAACCCATCAAATGCAGTGATTCACTTAACAGATGTGGCAAGAAAGGTCATAAAATGGGATAAAACTCACTTAACATATGTTTCACTTAACAACAGAAATTTTGGGCTCAATTATAATTGTAAGTCGAGTACTACCTGTAACACCTATGAACAAGCGCTCCAAAATCCAAGAAAAAATATAACCCTGAGATTTATACAGAAAAAAATAGAAGGCGAACAGCAAGAAAAAAAGAAACATAGTTCAGGATCCAATCTGGGTCTATCACCAGGACCAGAGGTTTAGTCTTCTGAGCTTTCGGACTTGTGCTGAGCCCATCCTCAAGGAACTTCTCTTGCACCAGGATGTATTGCTTAGAGATAAGAAACATCATTTTGAAGTAAACAATATTAGGAATATAAGAAAGGGATGAATCATTCAATAATATTATGGCTGCAGATGTCCATTATCCTGTCCTGTCCTGTCCTGTCCTGTCCTAGCCTGTCCTGTCCTGTCCTGTCCTGTCCTGTCCTGTCCTGCCCCAACCGTAGCAAATTACTATGCCGAACAGAAGGATGATATTGGGAGGCACAATAAACCACTTTATTCAGAAGCTAATAGGCATTCTACCTGATAGACGAGTCATCCTGGTAGAAAAGTAGCATTGTTCCAAATCTTCAAAATGAGCTGTAAGTCTCTTCCTCCTTGAAGCTAAAGTACTATTATACCATGGCTGTTTCTTCGTCTGAATGAAGGAAAAATAAAATTTATGTTCATAAATCAAACTTAATCCAACTATTTTGAATATACTCATCATTTTATAAGTTGTATTTAAGATATTTCAAAGAGGTCTTCATCTCATTTTTTAAAGTTATGTAATATACAGGTGAAGGGAGAAGTTCAACAAATTTACAGTTATATATCTAAGTTTCAAAAAACAATAACAAAATCAAATGTCATAGTACTAACGGTACGCTCTCTTAAATTATTCTCACACCAATATGGTTTGGACACTACAAACTTAAAAAAATACTGAATCTAGATCTTCTGGCAGGTTAAGAAAGAGGCAGATTATGAAAATAAACATTAGGACCACCAATGTATCTTGTTCCAAAGATTTACAGTCTGTTGTCAGGGGAAACACTCCCATACAACTCAGTACATAAAATATAAAATGGGTGACCAAATGTGATAACCAAGAGGGTTCTCCACTCAACTGGACCTGGGGAAACAACTTTTCTAAAGGCAAGCAGAGTTGAATATATTGTGGGGACGTATTCCAAAGAACTGGAGCAACCACCAAGAAGGTATGCATTCAGACATAAGATGTCTATATTTAAAGGAGAGTTCCTCCTACGACTGTGTGCGGCAGGTGGATGTTCTTGGAAGACGGCAGTCGCATAAGTCACCCGATTCTATGCCATGCAGAGCTTTAAAGAAGGTAACCGGGCCCTTTATTAGTGGTCCATTCATAACACCAGGAAGTGTATTGGGAGTTAATGCCCAACTCTGCAAAGTTGTAGTACCACATAGGCATAAAAAATAGCACCTATAAATTACTAAAACCACTGCATTTTGCCCAAAGGAAGCCTCTGGATGGTTTTCAAGGACAGCCACAGGTATACCATATTGCAAAAGGCCAATTGGGAGATGAATAAGTCGCAACTGATGAGCAAATCTCCTGATCCAGTAATGGGGACCCCCCTGGCCAGAGCTGCCATTGCCCTTCAAGCAGTGATTCCAGAAGGACCCTTAGATAAGTCTGAACAAAGCTATGCCAGAACCCTATTCAAAACCAAAGATAGAAAAACACCAGATTCCTTGGTGAAATGGACAGACATATAAATCAAATTTAATGAGTAAATGAATATGTTTCTTTATAAGTAAACCAAAGACAATCTGAGAGGCTGGCAGCCCTTTCCAGAAAGAAGTATCATGTTGGTTCTATTGTTGATGGGAGATTATCTGAAAAGTTTTGCAAATAGCAATAGAACTTATACTTATATACTGCTTCACAGTGCTTTACAGCCCTCTCTAAGCAGTTTGCAGAGTCAGCATATTGCCAACAATCTGGGTCCTCATTTTACTGACCTCAGAAGGATGGAAGGCTGAGTCAACCTTGAGCCGGTCACGATTAAACTATTGCAGGATTAAGCCTGCAATAATGCATTCTAACCACTGCACTACCCCAGCTCTTTACCAAAGAAATTTCAGGTATTTGGAACAAATGGACCAAATTTAGGAAACAAGTAATAGGGGGGAGGGGGGCAGTTTTGGGGTGTCAGTCAATATTTTAAATACCAGGAAGCTGAATCGTGTACATATACTCGCTGTTTATGCATATAATATATAGGTATATAATACTTATATTGCTCTTGACAAAACTGGGGTTTTTTTACTCTCAAATTTTTACTGTAAAAAAACAAGTTTTAGGTTATGTTATTGATACAAAACACTCAATAGTGTAATTTCACTGGCAAGTGAATACTAAATATGTACCGGTAGTTAAAATATTGATGTTTTACAAATTGTAATTCACTGTGGGAAAAATCAGTAGAATAGTCTTTACTTCACAGACTAATATCAAAACGCTCCTGGTTTTCCTGAGAGTAAATTACGTTTTTATTTCAATGACATTTTTTTAATAGTAAATTCAAACAAATTGAGGAATTCCTCCCATATAACAATAATTCAGATCAGGTTTTTTGCTCCATTTTCAATGCTGACTTAAAAAACATGGCTTGTGGGTGGGAGTGACCTTATTACCTATTCAGGAAGATTATAAGCAGATACCATCTGCTTGCATTAGGGCATGCTGAAACAACTTCCTCAAGAATGAAAATGACACTGACTGGTCAAGATACAAACAATGAAAAGATAGAAGCTAATACATATACACCAGGGATTATTTGCATCCTAGAGCAACAGAAAAAAAAGTCTACAAATAATTAAACATGTATATATTGGAAGAGTTTAGCTGCTTTGATTTAATCACTGAAAAATAGAACAAATCTTTCACTGAAAATATTCTGAACATTCCAGATTCAAAAAGGTATCTGCAATGTTTATCAGCATATCTACGTATATGAAGATTACTCTCATACCTGGGAACTGCCACTAAATCCAGGTTGGCTATATTCTGTAGAATCAATAATGCTACTGTAAAAATAAAAAAACAGAATATACATGAATAACAGTTTATAACAATAAAAAAATTGAGTTTTAATTTATTTAATAATACAACTAAGAAAAAGAGTTTTATTGGAAGTTCTAAAGAGGAAAATTTCCTAGTGAGCGGCAGTGGTGCGGTGGTTAGAGTGCAGTACTACAGGTTACTTCTGCTGACTGTCGGATGCCAGCAATTTGGCAGTTCAAATCCCACCAGGCTCAAGGTTGACTCAGCCTTCCATCCTTCCGAGGTCGGTAAAATGAGGACCCAAATTGTTGGAGCAATATGCTGATTCTGTAAACCACTTAAGAGAGGGCTGGAAAGCACTGTGAAGCAGTATTTAAGTCTAAGTGCTATTGCTAGTATTTTTGGAGATGAGATTGGAATAATAGGTCGTCCTCAACTTACAACCATAATTGAGTGCAAAATTTTGTTGCTAAGCAAGGCAGTTGTTAGATGAGTTTTGTCCCATTGTACGACCTTTTTGCCACAGTTGTCAAGAAAATCACTGCAGTTGTTAAATGAATCATGTGGTCGTTAAGTGAATCTGCCTTCTCCCATTGACTTTGCTTATCAGAAGCTGGCTGGGAAGGTTACAAATGCTGATCACATGACACCAGGACAATGCAACTGTTGTAAATACATGATAGTTGTCAAGCGTGCGTATTTTGATTATGTGACCATAGGGATGCTGCAATGGCTGTAGGTGTGAAACCCCATCATAAGTCGCTTTTTCCAGTGCTGTTGTAACTTCGAACAGTAACTAAAGGAATCGTTGTAAATTGAGGAGTACCTATACAGCAATTCTATACTGAGGTATTAGGGTAGATAATCAAGTTGCTATTAAATATGATTGTAACCACCTGTAATTTTGTAGAGGCAGAATTTGGCTGCTGAAGTGAATGGAGTCTTTTTGCTAATGGAGGCTCCGTTCATCTTACTCCCTGCTACGCACTCTCAATCCATTTGCAAATATTACCTTATAACTCATAATACTATCACTTTCTCAGTGTAGGTAAAAATAGTTATCTTTTTAAACAATATATTTAATAAACATTAAAAACTGCAACAAAGGCCTGGAACATGGCTGACTGTTGTGTCCCATCAGCTGCCAGCAGAGCTAACTGCAGAGTCAGACGAGGAGGAGTTGGAGGGAGAACCTGGACCAGCTTCGGAGGCTCTGATAAGGAAACAGAATCAGAGGCAGAGGCAGGGCCTTGTGTCCTCCCCAAGGTGGAGAGGCAGCTGTCTTTGGGGCCTGAGCTGAGTGAGGGGGAGGAACAGATGGGGCCCATCCCAGATATGTGTATGCGTAGAGAGGAAAAGAGAGAAGAGCAAAGGAAAGCAATAAGCTGGCTCTCAAGAAAAAGCAGATGTAGACGCTAGCCAGCTCCTCCCTGGCTGGGAAATAAATAGTAGGGGTTTGGGAGTGGCCGGTTGACACAGGCAACCCATTACACACCTGCTCTCACTCCTCACTCTCAGCCTGTCTAATCTTATTTAATTTCCAGTTGGATTCAAAGGGAAAAGTCTTTTGTAAAAATCAGAGTCTCTCTCACCTCAATGTCTCACATTGCTTTCCTGTCATCTTCTTTCAATACTGCCGCCACAGCTTCCTAGTGACTTCTAAGGTCACTTTCTCAGAAGTCCGGTTTGAGGAGCTTCTTCAGCCAGGGAGTTTGCGATCCCCCTATGCTGGCCAGTCTGTGCTCCCCTTGTTTATCATCCCTTCAGGATGACTTAGGCCACTTAGGACCCCCGGACTGCAGAGATATCGATGGGTCTTCAAGAGATCTTAAAGTACCCAACTTGCCGCTGTGACATTGGCCACACCTCTCCGACTAATTACGTTTTTGTTTATCCACGTGAATAAAAGACTATTCCTACCCTATTTGAAAAGAGGTTTGTTTTAATCACATGTAAGCCGTTTATCATTACTTGCTAAGGCTGGGTCAGAATACTGACACAGTATTATTACAAAGCCCTAATTTATTAGTGGTCCATTCATAACAATAAGTATGTTTTCCTGATCATGTTGTATAGTCCTACTAATTAAAACTAGCAAAATTGTTGCAGGAGAGGTGGACATATCTGCCACTTTTTTTTTCTATTTTATTTTTATATTTATAGGGTCTCTAGAGAAATAAAGATGATTCTAGAATTGATATTTTGTTTTATCACAAATAAAATTCCTTTTTTGTTATTTAAAATTTGAAAAAAAATGGAATAATAGAGAGAAAAGGGAGAAAATAGTTTTTGCTTCCTAAAATGATTTTTTTAAAAAAAACCATCTGCTCTGTACTGCTCCAATTTGCCTTCTTCTAAGTCCCCTGTGATATTACCCCCTGAATATTTATTTATCCAAATATTTGGTATTTTTATTTATTGCTGTCTTAAAACAACATCTCCTTAAAGCAAATATTCCCCCTCCTCCACGTTTGGGACTGTTGGAGTTGTAGACATTTTTCTATCCAATGTACTGCGTAGCCCTAGACAGTTACTTTGCCAACCATACAGACTAGCTTAATTTATGAGGATACCTTTTAACTGAGGTGATCTCTAATTTGTGAAGAAAACAAATTAAAGACGACATTAAAGTACTCAATCAAACAAAATTTCCTGCTTTGTAGCTTTCGCATACAGAATAGCCTATGGTGAAACATTCCAGATTTTGTAGATTTAAAACATCTACAGTGTTATAGATTTATTACCTCTGTATTAAGTAATTTCTATCAATGTTTGCTTCTACATAAACTATGCTTTAAGACGGGTTAATATGGATGGAAAGAGTGGGAAAAAGATGTAAAGTGGTTTTCACTTTTTCACTATTTTTTATGGATTCTGTACAAACTTCAAAAATGGTTTGAAAGATTACTTTAGACTTGGGCTGAGTACAAGCATACCACTTTTCACCATTAAAGCAGACAATTTGTCAGGGAGCCTCATAAATCATTTAAAGAACATGTAAAGCAAGAGGATCTTTTTCAGGTTTGCATGCCTGTTTTAATAAACAGCAGAGAGGTGCAGGCATTCATTTTTTAAAATCATTTGAAAAATGTATGTGCATCTAATTCAACTGAAATTTGGTTACCTGTGTGAAGGAGATGGCGCTTCAAACTGGGGGACAGTGCTGTCTTCACTGACTGGTGAATACAAGCCACTCATTTCCTGGAATAAATATAGAGCCACACCACAAATAAACAATTTGATATTTATATCCTTTCATTAATTTTAAATTTTTTCAAAGTATTTATTACTTGCCATCAAGTCATTTTTATCCCTAGTGCCCACACAGATAGATTTTCTCCATGATAAACTGGCCTTTCAAGTTTTCTAATGGTGCACCACTCACCACTATAATTTAACCCCTCCACCTGGCTATTCTTTTTCCTTCTACCCTTACAAGATTTAAAACTTTTTCCAGATGTCTCTGCATGATGTCTCCAAAATCAAAGCATTATACTCATTTTTATTGCAGCTATTTTTTTCCCAAAGGTGCTTTTTCAAGAGGCAACTGGACTTCATTTTTTTTTGAAGATGTTACGCTTCTCATCCAAGAAGCTTCTTCAGCTCTGACAGGATGGTGGGGAAAGGAAGGATTTATATTCCTTGCAGACAGTGGTCATTTGCATTCTTTTAGAGAGTCATTGAGGCCACTTAAGGGGTTTATCTGTGTCCTCATGGTCACTTGAGTAGTGCAAATGAGTGTGGAGCCTTCTTTGGTGCAGGATGTTTTCTGCCAGATGTTCCTTCACTGTTGAACAGAGGTGCAGGTTGTTGGAGATGAGTCTGTGTTGTCTGTGACCCTGAGAACACAGATAAACCTCCAAGTGGACAGTTGGATTTGTTTAATGAGATGATTCACTTAATGACCATGATTCATTTAATAACAGTAATCAAATACAACATGACTTATTTAGCCAGAATATCACTTAACAGACATTCAAGTCCAAATTGTGGTCATAAGCTTAGAACTAGTCCTCAACACATGACCACAATTGGGACTGGAATTTCAGTTGCTAAACAATGCAGTTTTAAGCCAGACTTGATTTTACAACCATTTATACTGCAGTAGTTAAGTGAATCATATGGTTGCTAAGTGAATCACATGGTTATTAAGTTTCTCCAATTGACTTTGCTTGCCGTAAGCCAGCTGGAAAGGTTGCAAATTATAATGATGTGATCGCAAGATGCTGCCACAGTCATAAATATGAGCCAGATGTCAAGTACTCACATTGCAATTACTTGACTGTGGAGATAAAGCTTTATAATTGACAGCATTATTTGTGGACATATGGGAAACTCATAAAACATTAATTCTCCACCTTTATACTTGCCATCAAGCATGATGCAATCAGTTTGATACACATTAAAATAAAAACCTGCTTGTTGCAATGATTGTGGAGAGCTTTACCTCTACTCGTTTAATATCTTCTTCCAAAACACTCAGCTCCTTCTGGATTTGCTCTAACTGCTGTAGATTAAAAGAAAGATTTTTAAAATGTAAGTTATACTGGCAGGACTATCATAAATTACTTGTGACAGAAAAAGAGGCTGTGGGCACAATAAATGGTAAAAAACAAAATGTACTAATATATTTTTAGGTATGCATTTTACCAGTAGACTGATAGCAATATCGAAATGATGAAATATAAAAAATTATGTTCTTCACCATCAGTTACAAGCCTCCTCAATGTTAATAAATAAATTTTGCTTAACAGCCAAAAAACCACAAGTAATATGGCAGTCCTTCGAATTTGAAGAAGACATATTGTCGTTGCAGTTCATCTGTGGACATGGTTGTAGTTCACTCTGGAAGCACAGAATCTAGCATACCGGGGGCAGTGGAATTCCATTGTCGCAGTAACTATGGGTATTACTTTGTGACACAGCTCATGGTTTTCTAACAGGCTTCATAGCATAGGGCTTACTAACAGGTTCTGTCAGCAACTGCAGTTTTTAGTTCCTTTGGCTTGATATCAGAATTGCATAGGGTTTCTTTCAGTCTTTGTAGCGCTTGTGTGGTCGACCTCAAGGTCTCTTCCCAGACTCCAAAATACTGTAGAACAACTGATGAGATACATCCCTTCCCTCATCTCTCATCTGAGATCTGATAACCAGGGATTCAATGCTAGTGGACTCTGCACAATCCAAGACCCTCCAAGTTGGGATACAAGATTTTGGGAATGAATGTCAAAGTGTGGAGAGCATGTATCCAAAATTTCTCTCGTTACTTGCTATGCCTTCAGTACAGAGTCCAGGATTTACATCCATATAGAAGGGAAGAAATAACCACAGCTCTGCTCTGTAGAATTTGATTGTGCACTCTAGTACGCAACCACTTCAGTGCCTTTGTCCAAAGATTCATCACTCAAGATGATGCTTCCCAAGTATTTAAATCTGTTTATATTTGTCAACTGGTGTTCTCAACAGTAATTTTTGGTTCTATGGGCTTGGTATTTGGCATGGGCTAGTGAAGTACTTCAGTCTTGTTTAGGCTGATAATCAAGCTTCCAAGAATTTGTTCAGCCATCAACCGTAGATCACTGTCTTTGTGAACCAGGAGTGCAGAGTCATCAGCAAAGAGTGTTTCTTGAATGACTGTGTGGAGGCACTTCGTATTATCATCTTTTATTGCTTTATTGTACATATAAAAATATTTCCTCATCAGCAGTACAAGAATGGTCAATGGTAATAAACAGATTTTGCCTTTCTTAAAAGTCATTTTTTAAAAAAACAAGTATACTTCAAGTAATAGGAAGTCACTGATACGAGCAACAACTGGTACTAAGACACTTGAATATTCATTTCTTAGTTTAAGACATTTAGAAAGCTATTTGAACTCAACTGAAATTGTATTTGTTCAGCAATACATACAGTATGCTGATACTTTAAAATTAGCAAAGATTATAGTGTTAACATGCCCTAATACATTTGAAAAAATAGAGTCAGAACTCTGTAATATAATTTCAATGACTCACAATTGGCATATTGCCTAATAAACAAGAAAAAGCACACTGCTAGCTGCTTATCAGCTGAATTATCAAATCAGTGTGATTCCTGTGAAGAGGTTTCATCTAATTCTCCATATCTTTAAATTGTTTCTCAAGAGTTTAGATTCTTCATTCTCTATTTTTAAAGTAGAATCTAATATTTATTGCTGTGGTATCAGAATGTAGTATCAGCTGCTGAAAACTCAGAGGCAGAAAAATATATGACTATTTATTTAAATATCTGATGAATTTATATTTTAAACATCATAAATCCCAAAGAAATGCACACTATTTTATCTGCTTGGATTTAAATATGTATATGATTTTCAAATCTATGATGAAGAATGAATTCTTCATTGCTTTTATCATCTCTCTAGTGTCCTATAATTCTTTCAGTACAGATAAAGTTTAACTAAAATACTATATAGGCTGGTGTGTGTGTGTGTGTGTGTGTGTGTGTGTGTGTGTGTGTGTGTGTGAGTGATCCAGTCAAATTCATTAACATGTAACCCAAAGTTGAAACTTAAAAGAACGGTTTGGTAAAGAGAAGAATAGATTAAAGCATTTTGCAGTAATGCAAAGATTACTCCCGGTTATATCAGATTAAGTGGTGATAAAATAATTTATTTAAACCATAGTTTATGGTTTAATTAGTTTTCTTAAAAGCAATCTGGGTCTCTAATAACTTGCATTACTAAGTTCCAGGTCAGAGCCTAACAGTCAGGTTCTGAAATACAAACATTAAGAGATAGACTGAATTGGCAAGCAGGAGAATTGGAAATTATTACTTAATATAAAGCATAATGCATGAGGCAAGTACTTATAATCCAGGATTAACGTCTCTGTATTTTAGAATATACAACTGTACATTTAAAACATCTAGCAATATGAACAGTTTGCTGCTCTATGTGTAACACTGTACAACATATATTAGTTGTACAACATATATTAGTAATTAGTATACCTGTTCTTCCTTAGAATAGACCTAATAGACAGTATAGTCATGCCTAATTTAAAGTTCATTTATTTCAATGAGAGTTTTCTTAGGTATAGTCAAGTACAGATACAAGTCTAATCATACTTCTTTTGTCTTAACTACTCCTATTGTCCAAAGAAGCCAATAAGGTTTCTTTAACATTATGCCTGAACCTGAATTCCAGAATAGCAAACTAAGAAACTGCACATGGCCTAAATCTGTGGTTGTGAGGAAAATAAACAATCAAGGATCCTAGACTGAACATAATTTCAAACAAAATCATACATATTCACTGGTTTATTCAACAAGAACAATCCAGCAAGAGTCATCAGGCAACATGCATTGCCGTACTTGCTTAGATATGATTGTTAAATTGAGCCACTGATTAGCTATTTATAAAAAAAAGTAAGATTGTTCATATATATGTTTTGCAATACTATACATGTATATTGCCTTATAAAGGGACTTGGTGGCTCAGTGGTTAAGATGCTGAGCTTGTCGATTGAAAGGTCGACAGTTCAGCAGTTCGAATCCCTAGCACCACGTAATGGGGTGAGCTCCCATTATTTGTCCCAGCTTCTGTCAACCTAGCAGTTCGAAAGCACGTAAAAAATGCAAGTAGAAAAATAGGGACCATCTTTGGTGGGAAGGTAACAGCATTCTGTGCACCTTTGGCGTTTAAGTTATGCTAGCCACATGACAACGGAGACGTCTTCGGACAGCACTGGCTCTTCGGCTTTGAAACGGAGATGAGCACTGCCCCCTAGAGTCAGGAACGACTAGCACATATGTGCAAGGAGAACCTTTACCTTTACTATATTGCCTTATATAATAAGATGACATTATTCAGCAGGCATAAAAGCTGTTTGCAGAAATGTTGGTAGGAAATGTAAGCTGTACTTAAATTATATTTGTTTCAGAATCACCAATACAAATGCTTGAAAAAGTTTACATAATTATACTGGTTTTTCCAGGCTGGGTTCTCTTTAGGCATTTATACAAATAGATAAAACTTGCGATTTGTAACACGTATCCCTTCTCCGACATTAAATCAATTTTGACAATTATAGGGAAATTCTGTATGTCCTTCAGTTAATTAATCATTATTTCATTATACTCCTCTTTTGTAAAGAGGAGCTTGAAATGAACACCAATTCAGAATGAAGTACTCAGAAATATCACCAAAATCTACAGAAACACATTCACTTGCAATAGGCCTTTGAAATTAAATTTAAAAAAACCTTCACCAGAGACAGTTACAATTGGTATAAAGCTACACAAAGTTCAGGCCAGCTACAATTTATTTCAAGAATTTGTTATAACTTCCAACAAATAACTTTAGCAAACTTTTCTCCTCAACGGTATGAAAAGTAAAGCAAAACAATTGTGCAATTCAATTCAAAAGAAGTAAAGTCAAAACCTCTCACAATTGGCATGGTCTAAAATTTTTCGGGTTTGTGTGCTTGAAATAAACTGTAACAGATCGCCACTACCCAAACTTCTTAAAAAATGATAAGCCAATCTGTATTATTTAAGAGAGTAATGGAAATATGTTCTTAATAATAATAAAGCAAAGTAAGTCATGTTACCTCTCTCTTATTTCTCCTGGCAACCTTGAGGAATTCCATCAAAATCTGTAGCTGGGCAGCATGGGATTCCTGTAACAATAAGTTGTGATAAACAGGGGAAGAGGCGGAAAAAGGAAATTGGTAAGCAAAGAGGCATTTAAGACACTGGCATTCAGTGCAATATTTAAGTACGGATATATACATATCTGAATCACAAACTGCTAATTGTAGTGACATTGAGAAAACAAACAGTTTATCCACAACTTAAAAGTCCACTTCAAATCAGTTTCAGACCTTGTATTATGAAATAATCATGTTTGTGGAGAATCTGCTCTAAGGAATTCAAAACACTAGTGAAGAAACTCACATTCCCCTGATTCTTACCAATAGTAGGAAGCAATAAGGAAAAACACCAAGCAAAACAGAAAATAATATTCTGTACTAGCCATAAACTGTGTAGACTATGTGCACAATTATAAGGCAAGTGAATAACTTGATCATATCATCCTTTTTATGCATATTTTCCACCTCCAAGCTCTATACACATGAATACTTAGTGGATAAAAGCATACCAGGTGATGTGAATTTGTATATTGAGGGAGGGTGTGGCCTAAGGAGATCAACACCCTATATCAAGGTGTGCATAATTATTAGGCAGCTTCTTTTCCTCAGGCAAAATGGGTGAAAAAGAGATTAAATTACTCTGAAAAGCCAAAAATTGTAAAAAAGTCTTTCAGAGGGATGCAGCACGCTTGAAATTGCTAAAATATTGGGGTATGATTATAGAACCATCCAACATTTTGTTGCAAATAGTCAACAGGGTCGCAAGAAACGTGTTGAGAAAAAAGATGCCCATTAACTGTCAAACATGATTTGATTCTTCACGTTTGAAGAATCAAACATGAAGCTACCAGGAACCCATTATCCTGCAGTGCTGTCATGTTCCAGAATTGCAATCTACGTGGAGTGCCCAAAAGTACAAGGTGTTCAGTGCTCAGAAACATGGCCAAGGTAAGGATGACTGAAACCCAAGCACTTCTGAACCAAACACGTAAGTTGAAACCATAAGACTGGGCCACAAAATATCTGAAGGCAGATTTTTCAAAGGTTTTATGGACTGATGAGATAAGAGTGACTCTTGATGGACCAGATGGATGGGCCCATGACTGGATCAGTAACTGGCACAGAAGTCCACTTTGACTCAGACACCAGCAAGGTGGAAGTGGGGTTTTAGTACAAAAAGTCAGAAATGTTTATTTGTAGATTTTGAGTTGTTTGTTCTTTTAACAGATGCGATGAATGAGATGGGCAAATTTTTATTTTTTTCATTTAGTTGCATAATAATTCTGCACATTAATAGTTACCCAATAATTGTGCACACATTGATATTCTCCTAAGAAAGCCAAAACCTCACTTTTACTTTCCTAAATATTCAAGTTTGAGATTTATTAACATTTTGGATTGACCGAGAGCACTGTAATTGTTCAATAATAAAATTAATCCTCCAAAATACAACTTGTCTAATAAATGTGTACCCAATGTATTTTGAGAAAATACCATTCATTACAAAATGTTGCAATGAAACTTATGGCATAATACTTTTTTCTCCTATGGAACAAAAAGGGAAACACAAGCCGTATAGAGAAAAGTACAAATTCATTTGGATATTGTCAGGGAATCCACTCCAGGAGTTGCTAAAGTACAACGCACCATAACGCAGACAGCATGGGAAAGCTGGGAATGCACTCAGCAATTTTTGGAGACCTATAGATAAAGGAGCCCTTCTGCTCAAGATGTTGATAATACAATATATGCTTGAAATTATCTGTTCAAATATTTTTATTATCATCTGAAACCTAGTGAAATAATGCATTTGCTACATGTCTAAAATATCTTATGAAAGCCAACAGATTATGCCTTCATTTAAAACTGAATAATGAAGCAGATGTAAACTTTTCTCAGCCATGTAATAATCTTGTATGATGAACTAGAGAACAATCTGCTACTTTAAAAGATCTCACATAAAGCCATCAAAATCTCATAATGCATTTTTTTAAAGTAAAGCATTTTATGATGATGATAGGACCATCCACTGGGTAGTCAAAGACCATTTTAGGGCCTTTAGGCGCTATGTTACTGATCTGTACATTGGTACATCAACCAAACTCTGGCAAAAAGGGTAATAAGTTTCATTAAAAGAAATATATTGTTTTATAATATATATCTACTAAGAGATTAGAAAAAAGCTTACTGCCTCCAGTTGTTTTTTCTTCTGCACCAGAAGTTCCAACATTAAGTTAACATTGGCCAAATCAAGATTGTCTTGGTCTGTTCCCAGCAAATCTTGAAATATTTGCCACCTGTGCCCATTCTAAAGAGAAAAAAAAAGGCAAACAAATAATCAAGACATATTTCAGAGTCTTAAGTCAATATAGCTTAGACATTTCATAATAACATAAAGCGATCACAGTAACCCAATGGAAGCATACCATTCTGAGAAAAATTGTAAGGAAAGGATAAACTTACTTCAGGCTACTTTTTTCTTTTTCACTATTTGCAGAAGCAATGTCCAGTCTCCTTGAGGTGAGTCAGGACATGCATTACTGCAGATGTGCGGAATTCCACACTTTGCTGTAGAAATGAGCCCTGAATAATATACTGTGTTTTCCCCAAAATAAGACCCTGTCTTATGTTTTTTTGAACCCTGAAATAAGTGCTTGGCCTTATTGCCATGCGCTCAAAAGCCCGATTAGGCTTATTATCAGGGGATGTCTTATTTTGGGGGAAACAGGGTAATCACAAACTTATACCACCACCTCCTTCCTTCACTTCCATGTCCTCAAAATATTTTTTGGAACACTCAATTTTTATTAGAGCTTCAATTATCCAATTCAGATCCAGAGAGGACTCCAAAATCATGCACATCTGACAGATTCTCTCATGTCTCCAGTTTCACTTGCCATCCCATACAAAATACTATGCTTAAACCCCCAGGTGCAACTAGATTGATGAATGGGTATGAACATGCTGAAGAAGGCGGGAAAGCCCAGCAGCACGTTCAGAATATTCCATAGGTTATTTTGGTAATTTATTTGGGTAATTAGATATGTAGTGGAAATTGTGATATTTCAGATGAAACGTTAATGCATCTATCTATCTGCTTCAACATGTAGGGAAACAAAAGAATGTGGCTGCTTGTTCCAAAGAAAAGTTTAACAGAAACTGTATATATGTTTACTTTAATATGAAAGTGAAACCTTTTAGCCAAACTATTTCAATTTCTTGTGTAAATACAATGTTAACAGTCCAAATACAGTAATGTTAGCATTAGTCCATAGCTATACAATTATATTTAGCATCTATTTATGATTATCACCTGAATTTCAACAAAAATTGTTCACATATTTACATTTGTTCAATAATAGTTCAATAATATACTCGATGTGCTATGATCTCATGATAGATTTATTCAATATGGCCCCAACTTGCTGGCTTTTTGTAAGTCCTCTGTGCCAAGGCCTGGGGGTCCAAGTGTGTGCAGACCCATTTTATGGTTAATTTAGTTATTATAATAAGTGATATTTTTTTTAATATTATTAGTCACTAATACTTATTAGTCACTTGGTGAGATAGATGGCCAAATTAAATAAATATACAAATAAATGTTTCTTGGAAGAACCTTAGAATCTATCGGAATGGCATAAGCATACCACATCACCTAAATTCTCAAAAGAAAGATTTTTTTAAAAAAAAATTAAATTATTTTTATCCATCCTGATCTATATTCACAAATATATCAAAACCATTATTATGTTAAAGTTAGACTGTATAATGAAAATCCCAAATAACACTTTGCTTACACAGATTGAGCTGTCTGCTAAAAAAACAGACATTCTCAAATGCTTAGAACACAGAAATACATGCACTCCATCCCTTAACCCCCAAAATAAGCAAATGAAAGAAAGAAGATTGGGACATACGGTGCTACTCACTGAATGGTCCAATTTGAATCTCTTTTCCTCAAATCTTTGCTTCTGTTTAAGGATGAGCTCATTCACTACAGGGCAAAAAAGATCTATGTAGTACATTTTAAGATGAGAGATGAAAGACAAACTCTCTTAGAAATAAATGCATACTAAGAAGATCAAAGGAGTAAACTTCAACACTGCACTTTTATCAATTCAGTAAGAGCAACAAATATTATTACTCATTTGCCAATCAGAATAAAAAGATTTCCATTTTTTTCTGGAAAATGTATACTGTACATACAATATTTTTAATTTATACAGCAGTATTGATGAACACAGTCACTCATTTTATTTCAGCAAACTATAAAGTACATCAAGATACAGTTGTAAGAAAAAGTATGTGAACCCCTTGGGATTACGTGGAGTTTTGCATGAATTGATCATAAAATATGCTCTGCACTTCATCTAAATCACAACAATAGAAGAACACAGTCTGTTTAAAATAATACTACACAAACATTAGATGTTGCCATGGTTTAATTGAACATAACATGTAAACATTCACAGTGCAGGGAGGAAAAAGTATGCGAACCTTTGGACTTAATAACTGGTTGACCCTCCTTTGGCAGCAATAACCTCAACCAAACATTTCCTGTAGTTACAGATCAGACCTGCACAACAATCTGGAGTAATTTTGGACCACTCCTCTTCACAAAACTGTTTCAGTGTAGCAATATTCTTGGGATGTCTGGTGTGAATCCCTCTCTTAAGGTCATGCCACAGCATTTCAATCGGGTTGAGGTCAGGACTCTGACTGGGCCACTCCAGAAGGCGTATTCTGTGCTGTTGAAGCCATTTTTTTTGTTGAATTACTTGTATGCTTTGGGTCATTGTCCTGTTGCATCACCCATCCTCTGCGGAGCTTCAGTTGGCGAACAGATGGTTGTACGTTTTCCTGCAAAATGTCTTGATAAACTCTGGAATTCATTTTCCCATCAATGACAACAATCCGTCCAGGCCCTGAGGCAGCAAAGCAGCCCCAAACCATGATGCTGCCTCCGCCATGTTTTACAGTGGGGATGAGGTTTTGATGTTGGTGTGCTGTGCCTTTTTTTCTCCACACATAGTGTTGTGTGTTCTTCCCAAACAACTCAATTTTGGTTTCATCTGTCCACAGTATATTTTGCCAGTAGTGCTGTGGAAAATCCAGATGCTCTTTTGCAAACTTCAAACATGCTGCAATATTTTTTTTGGACAGCAATGGCTTCCTCCGTGGTGTCCTCCCATGTACTCCATTCCTGTTTAATGTTTTCCTTATTGTAGATGTGTCAACAAAAATGTTAGCATGTGCCAGAGATTTCTGTAGGTCTTTAGCTGATACTCTAGGATTCTTCTTTACCTCATGAAGCATTCTGCGCTGTGCTCTTGCAGTCACACCTAGGGAGAGTAGCAACAGTGCTAAACTTTCTCCATTTGTAGACAGTCTGTCTTACCGTGGACACATGAACATCAAGGCTTTTGGAGATACTTTTGTAACCCTTTCCAGCTCCATTCAAGTCAACAATTCTTGATCATAGGTCTTCTGAGAGCTCTTTTCTGCGAGGCATGGTTCACATCAGACAGTGCTTCTTGAAACCAGTAAACCCCAAACAGGTGTGTGTTTTTAAAGGGCAGGACAGCTGTCAGCAACACATCCAAAATCATCACACTGATTGGAGTCAAGGTTGGCTCACTCCTGGCTCCAATTAGCTCTTGGAGAAGTCATTAGGCTAGGGGCTCACATACTTTTTCCTCCCTGCACTGTGAATGTTTACATGTTATGTTCAATTAAACCATGGCAACATCTAATGTTTGTGTAGTATTATTTTAAGCAGACTGTGTTCTTCTATTGTTGTGATTTAGATGAAGTTCAGAGCACATTTTATGACCAATTCATGCAAAACTCCACGTAATCCTAAGGGGTTCACATACTTTTTCTTGAAACTGTAAGATGCATCTTCACCATTCTGTAACTGGTTCATCAAATGTGACCATTAAATGTATTCAAATTTGTGGGGTCCAGCTTCCTCTAACATAATAATGACCTAAACATCATAGTTGTAGCGCACTTAAATAAAAATATTTGGTGAAAATAAATCTTGCCATTATTATCACACCTTTGGATTACTGTAAGCATTCTACATGGGTTTCACTTAAACACAATCCAAAGCTACCACTGGTAAAGAATGTGATATCCATTATGCAAATATAACTCTTGTTCTTTATTCACTACACTGATTGTCAATAGGTTTTCAACGTGCTGCTTTTGACTAAGTGGTTTGATTCCAGGGAGTCATCCCCCCACCCCAGGCAGAATCTGCTCAATACTGACAGGGAGAGGATGCTGAGAATCTCATCCCTACAAATATTCAAAGGGACATGAGCCCTAAGACAGCCCTCTTCCTTGATGGCCTCCATCATATTTGGTACTCCTATTGTTAGCTTTCAAGAAGGCCACTGAAGCAATCTTGTTTTAATAAGCACTTGAAAGCTGTTTAATAATTTGGTAGCATGCATATTCTAGAATTTGGATTTTGTTGTAATAACTGTGATGTCATGCTTTTTGATATTACTTTTTGCAAACTAACAGGAGTCATTTTTAGCTGGGTAATATAAAATACAATCAATAGCTAAAATTTAACAGGATTTATCCCTAATGACCTAGACATTTAGGAATGTGTTGTTATAAATACAGCACTTAAGTACAAATATGAGTAAATCAAGGAGGAGATTGAAGCTCATCTAATATGTAGGAATATTAAAAGCTACATTTTATTGTACACAACAGTCTACTTACAGCAGATGTTAACTCGTTTATATTTTAACAACTTCAGTTGTTCAGTGTGACTTATTCATTATGTTACTAATTAATTTTATGAAGCTAAGCATTTGAAAATGAATCACATTTCATGGAATATGTCCCAATCCACATTACCTATATTAAAATATACATCATAAGCACAATTTTCTCCTATCATATACAGAAGTTCCTTAAAATTGCTCTTTTAATAAGTCTATAACTTTTAACTATTGTCAAATGTACAAAATGGACTTATTCGCACGAGATACAACCAAATTACATAATTGCACTTTTTCGTACCCTTCATATTAATTTCATGTATGTCTCTCTCCTATTCACACAAAATCAAAAGGAAGAATGGACTCTAATTCAGTTTTATTTTTTCCTACTTCCAATTTATCATTACATGAAACATAAATAATTGTTTAAAATAAATTATTGATCAGCAAACTGAGGGCTTGCAAAATCACTCGCAAACAGCCCAATATCAGAAAAGACTATTATCAAACCACTATACAAATGCCACTATTTCCAAGAAAAGAAAAAGGTTTGTAAACCCATCTTGGCAGGAGAATTGAGTCATACGCACTATGACTTAAGAAGATTTTATGGCGAGTATACAATTTGTTTAACATAAGGCCTATTTTGATCTTCACCTTCCTCTCTTCACATCTCAAAATCAAATATGATTAAGAATTATTCAATTATTTGGTTACTAATAGTTTTTAATTTGTTGCTTTCACAATCACAGTCTACCACAGACTCTCTCTCAACTTCATCACTTATTGTTTTGCAAAGCTAGAATGATTTTTATATCACTGAATACCTGATAGATATTCAGATATTACATGTCCAGGAATGTAGTCTATGTTGTACAAAATCAACAGAAGCATGTGAAATATAATAAAGAAATAAACACCCAGCAATAAAAGTTCAGTTATTGAGAAAGTTACCAAGACATGATTGAAGCCTGTATTACTGAACATTAAAACTTACCTAAAAAGTTGGGATATAGATGATCAATGTTATCCACAACATAATTACATTTGGGACACCTGTTATTATCTTCCAAGCTTTGATGAATACATTTGTAACTGTTCAAGAAAAGTAACAGAACAGTGAAAAATATTGCAGAAATTTATTAAGATATGCTTTTGAATATGATACATTACATTATGTTTGTTAGTTGAGGAACTAAGTGGTTAGTGCTACCAAGTGGTTGGATACTAAAGATGCAATGAAGCATCTTCAAGTGCTTTTTTTTGTAACTAATATTACCTTGTTGCAAAAAGCAACAAAATATTGGATGTTAATAGGCAGTTTTAAAATACAATTGACTGCAACACAGATTTATCATCTTCAAAGATATTTCATAACATACAAAAGTGGAGAAAGAATTGTAGGCATCCAAAGTTTCGATGAGACACATCACTTCAAAAAAAATAAGCTTTTAAGAGTAAGAATTTTGAAAACCATTGATGGCTTTGAAGAATTCATAGTCACTTATAAGAATCTGATGCATGTGTCCTGTCCTGCTTCATCCACCAAATAGTTTTCATATATTTTAATAGTTATTTGTTTAAAGCTATGTCAGTGCTTTAATAAAGAAATAGAAACAGAAATAGAAAATGTTTTATGTTATCCCAGGTTATCTCCAATGAAGATATTGAGTTAGAAAGATGCATAATAACTTTAGTTCAAACATTTTCATTTTATAACTAAATCTCTCTTGCTAAACAGTTTTAACAAGCAACCTTACCAGAAACTGTGTCCACATTTTGTCATGTAAGCTTCTTCAATCATATCAAAGCAGATGGGGCTTGAAAGGGAAAGAAAAGCACATAAATATCAATGGAATCTTTTAAACAAACACAGATTGTTTTAGTGGGTAAAGAGGTAAAGAGAAGGGAATGAACCCAATAGTTGATAAAACTCTTGTTACACATCACCAGCATTGAAAAGCCTCTGTTAATCTCTTATTAACAGAAAGCCCAGAAACCAAATCTTACTCGTTTATATGACTTAAAATCTAAAGAAAAATGTAGAAAAACAGGCTGAGACATAAAAGATGTGCTACAAAAGACATTAAAATACACATCCAAGTTACTTCTTTATGTATATATCTAAAAAAAAGTAATTGACAGAAGTTATCTCAGGTACTACACTTAAAATTTAAATAGGGAAATGGTTAAAAATGAGGAAATAGATGCTTTTTAAAAGTAATTTAATATTAAATTACTAAAATTATGGCAGAAAACATATCAGACACAAGATACGTCTTTTGCATAACAATGGTACTACATAAAGAATATACTAAAACAACCCAATTTTCCAGGTCAGTGTCAAGAACTGATTGAAATCTTTGATGAGGGAATTTATTCTGAAAAATCAGGAAAAACTCTAAAGCGCTCATTTATATATGTGTTCCTCTTAAAAAATTTAAGATTATGTTTTTCCTTTCATAACTATCAGCATTTTAAAATCTGAAAAGGGAGTAGAAGTTTTTTTCTAAGTGCACAAATTGTTAAAAAAATTGCAGTTAAAAAAAACCTGAATTCTCAAAAGGTTCATTTTAATTTCTTCACACATTCCAGAAATACTCCAGATGGTATTTCTAGTCAAAGCCATATTCAACAAAAACAGAATCTAATATAAACAGCATGGGCCACTTTCTCCTGTAGTATAGAAACAGCAAAAACACCCACCCAAAGAAATATAAACACATATTTCTTTAAAATTTTTGCCAAACATCTTAGTTTGCTTACAATTTCAACAACTTAAACATGTGTTTTTAAATATCCAGAAACACTTTCAGCCAGTCTTCTGTGATCAACGATCAAAACTAAACTCTCAATTTAAACCTGTGTGTGTGTGTGTGTGTGTGTGTGTGTGTGTGTGTGTGTGTGTAAGAAAGGTGTATCTGTGGATTTTACTTCACTAATAACAGACTTTGGGGGGGACGGGTGCATAAATCCGAATGTCTGTTAAATCTCAATTGAAAACACTTGGGTCAAGTGATATTTTTTGAATAATGGCACAAATCATATAAATTGAACTGTTAATTTACTACTTAGATAAAAAGTATATATAATAGATCTATTTTAGATCTTAAAACTATATAAAATACATTAGTGTGAAACATAATATATTCCATATAAAATACATTACCTGTATTACATCATAATGTCCTTTGATTACAAATATAAACATGCTGGAGCAACTTTTCTAATAGCTTGATCTTGTGCCTTTTTATTTGATCTTTGCTTAGATCTAAGATTTTATTTGTCTTCTGGATCTTGCTTTTGATATTCAGCTTTTTGTCTTGATTTCTAAATAAGAATTTATCTATACTTGACTGCGAGTGCTCTGACTTTACTATGAATACTCTACTTTTTCATGTTTCTAAATTAATTTTGAAGACAAAAGTAAGAAAAAAATGTGATGGAATTTAAGTCCAAATCGCACCAGAAATCCAGAAATACTTGCAGATACAAAATCAACAGAAGACTTTGATCTGGAATGTTCCTCCAACATACATTTTAAAATACTGAGTTAACATTTGATAGTTACTTCGCTATCTCAGTCTGCCAACAAAAAGGGGATTGGAAAATTGTAAAGTCTCAAATTCACCAATTCACCTTACAGTGTTTGAAAAGGTTGTAGTTTTATAATTCCAGACATATTTGAATCATACTGATCATTTGAATCCATCTAAATTGGGCTTTTGGACAAGATATGAGATCAAGACTATTATGGTCACCTTTATGGCTGACCTACAACAGAAATGCCTCTACTGGTTATTCTGACTCTCTTAGAAGAGATTCAGTACTTTTGACAAGGCATTCGCATGGATTATGATATTTTTGCAATGTTTTGCCAGATGGTATTCAGCTAGGGATTGCAGTTCAATAAATAAAATGTTTGTTTATGCTGTAACACTGAGTTCCATCTTGTCCCTGTGACATTTAATATCTCCATGAAACTACTGGTGATAAGAAACCTAGAAGTATGGAGTAAGATTCCAGCAATATATTTAAAATATATTGCTGTCCTTTGTCATCTAGTTCCAAATAACTAAGTCATTCTTTTAACTGTTGCTTACATTTGCATTTGCCCAAAGTCTACACCCCTTTTTAAAGATCTAAAGTGGTTTAACTTCACATAAGGTCATGGAACTACCAGCTCACTATGCACTTAAGCAGGCTTTAAAGTTAACAGATAGACTTCTTTAAGACATCTTTATCTCAAAGACCCAATGCTCACAAATAATAGAGAGAAATAATAATAATAGAGAAATAATACCTCTGTATTAATTTCCAATTATAAAACATGTTCCTTCAGTAATTGGATTTAACCTCTATTTTTCCCTTTGAAAAGGGACTTTCCTTTTCAAGCTTTCTGACATGATGGACATTACCACATGTTGCATAGTACATTCCTTACATGCACCTTTTGAATCTCCTATAATTTAGCTTTACTGGATGGTAGTATACTGCAATACTATAGACTTATGAGAGAAAAGTTTCTACTTCTTCATACTGTACTAAATTTATAAAATGTGTTTTTTCAGTTATTTTTTCTAATTTGACAATATACAAGTATACCCTAAAGAACAAATAACTATTGTTTTTTAAAAAATATTTAAGGTTTATATTGAACATCATCTTAAAGCATTGTATAAAAATACTTATTTCAGAAATATAAAGTTAAACATCTTTTAATTATATTTAAAAAGTCATGCATTTCAAATGGGTAGCCATATAAATCTAAAAAATAAGAAATTTCATATTTATTTTACAGGGAGGGAAGAACACTAATAGTTAGCAACTGAACTTGTACAATGAACCTATCAACCCTTTGAGGTGGACCAGATCATGAAAAAGTCTCTATAGGACGACTAGAACTAGACTATATTGAGACAGGCTATAATAACAGAATCTTGTAAGCCTGTGCTTCTCCTGCTAACCTTCTTATACCCTAGTAGTGAATCAATCTCTTCTCAATATCTCCCTTCCCATAATTTAAATGTTCTGGTTCTCTTTGTTTATCTTATGAACATTTGCTTTAAGGTTGATTTCACTGAAATTATTTAAATATATATATACATACATACATACATACATACATTAAAGCTAATAGTTAAAAACTACACATTGCTGCAATATTGCTTTGGTTAATTGTTCAAAAAAACCAAAAATGTAAAAGTTTAACATGGAAGTGTAAGGAAAAAACCCATTGGGGATCCTTGTTCTCCTGATATAGCATGACAAAACACCACAAAGCTACAAATACACATTTCCTGTGGTACTAAATCAACAAGTTATTATCTAGTTTAAAATGAAATTTAATCCGAAACAAAATGAGAACAGCAGTTATATCTTAAACAATGATTTAATTTCCCAGTAACAATAAATTTAAATAAATACACCTTCAAAGAAGTAGAAAGGAATCATTAATCAAAATCAGAAAACCTTTCCTTAAGATTGACATCTTTGTCTAAGAACTCTTAACTTTAAGGAAGGGCTTGAAGAAAGAAGTTAAAAATAACTGATTGCTTTAACGTCTCTTCTAGCTAAGTTTGTAGAAAACATTACTAAATGTAAAGTAATTTAACACACTGAACACATAAAATAACAAGTCTTTTTAAGAATTTTTTTTTCTGCAAATCAAGTTACATTTGTTTTAAAGTTCTTTGCTAAGATCAGCAAGCATGTGAAAGTGGGGATCTTCTTCTTTCTGGTTCTGAAGGATTCACTTCTTCTTAGTAGACTCTGAAGAATTCACATACCAAAAACCCCTGAGCAAAATTAACCACCTCAGAAGTGCAGAGATTCTCTTATGTTTAGATACTGTCTGAATATCACTGGAGGATGACAGTCATGATAGCCTGAAACTACAGTTTCCAAATCTTATGTCTTTAAAAATGTGTTAGTTGGAAAAGGTGCTGCCAGATTCTTTCTGATAGTCTGAAGAACAGTAAACCATATGTGAGCCACAGGTCTTTGAAAACCCACATTCTTAACATGTTAAAGGCAAGAAATAAGGCAGCCAATAATTTCGATGACAAAAATTGTTTAGAACAATAAGCAAAGGATTCCATAATACAGAATAACAGAGTTGGAAGGATCTTCTAGTCCAGTCCCCTACTCAAGCAGGAGACCCTATACCATTCCAGACAAATGGCTGTCCAATCTCTTCTTAAAAACCTCCAGTGATGCAACATCGCAACTTCTAGAGGCAAGCTGATCAACTGATTAATAGTAGATCCAAATTAGAAGAACAGGAACTAAGATGAAATGCAAGTAAGGATAAAGACTTTCATACTAGAGAGCAGTGCTGTGGAGTCGGAGTCAAGGAGTCGGAGGAAATTTTGGGTACCTGGAGTCGGAGTCAGCAAACATGCACTGACTCCAACTCCTACTAAATTTAGATTGGAATTTTAAAAAAGCAAGTTTAAATGTCCCAATTCACAAAAAGTTATAATTAATGACTTCTCTACTGTAAGAATAAAGACCAATGCATGCAGTGCCTCACGTTAGCTTAAACTTTAAACATGACTATGGGATTCTACTAGAGAAATCATGTTTTATAATAAATGCCCCTTCCTGGATCCTCCCACTGCCCTATCTTCAGCAGCAGATCAGGAGAAGGCCGCAGCTTCTGCCCAACTACCTCTCTCTACTAGAAGAGCTTAGAAGAACTTGGTGGAACAGCTTCTTGGATTCAACTGTAAGTGTTTATATTTGTTTTAAAACCTGCATGCCTGCTTGTCTGTATGAGGGAAAACATGTGTACATGTTTCTGGAAGAAACTGTCTATCCTAGGTTTGTAAGTGTGGTGCAGGAATGTATGAATGTTTATGTATAGTGCAGATTGTTTATATGCTCTGAGTACTAAAATGTAGGCTCTGTGTTGTGTGTGTGTGTGTTCAGTACATGTCTGTGCATGTTTTTCTGTATAGGACAAATCATGTCTAGGTTTAGTGCTGGGATATATAGCTTATTTGTTTGTATAAAGCCATGTACATAGAACTTACAAGACTGTGTATGTTGATATTAAAAATCTAATTATATGCCAGTTAGTATAACATATTTTATATTTTAGGGAAAGAGGCATCCTAAACTATGGCAAAAAGACTGCTAACAACAAACACGACAAAGTCTACTGTTTATGAGCACTTTGCATTATCAAGTGATGGAAAACATTACGTGTGCCAATGTATTAGAAAAGATGATGATGGTGAAAAACAATGTGATGCAAAAATTAGCAGTTTCAGTGGGCCTGATAAAAATGCACCTACAAGAGCATCAAATTTGAAAAGACACTTACAGCGTTTTCATCCCAAAGTGTTAGAAGCCGTGAATGAGAAAGATAGCAATGAAAACATTGCATCTACTTCTGTGACAAAAAACGTTCAGAAATCTACTGGAGAACAATCACAAATAAGAAAATTCTTTATATCTGACAAAGTTACCATAAGGATGACACCAGAAAAATTCAAACACCACATTATTGAAATGGTAGTAAAGAATAGTGTACCACTATCCTTCTTTTCACAGACAGCCTTTTTAGGCCTAAATGGAGAAATGGCAAAAAAACTTGGTGTTTCTCTGGAAAGAGAAAGTATAAGGAAACTTATAATTGAGGAGGCCAAATGTAAAAAGGAAGAACTACAGAAAGTTCTGAAAGGACGTTTTGTCTTCCTTAAAATGGATGCATGCACACGTCTCAGAGTCAATTATTTCGCTATTAATGTTAGATTTGTGGATGAAAATAACAAAACAATAACACGGACCCTCGGATTAAAGGACACTCAGGCACATCACACCAGTGATTACCTTCAGAAGTTAGTGGAGGGTGTTCTAGAAGATTTTGAAATTAAAAAGGAACAGATTTTATGTGTTGTGACAGATAACGTTTCTAACATGTTGAGCACAATTGAGAAGATGAACGCAGATGAAGAAGGTAACAAACAGATATTAGAGTTAGAGGAAGACAGCTCTGCAAGTATTGGAGAAAGTTTAGAAACTGAAGAGAATGCTGACATTTTTTTAGACAACTTTGTTGATGAAGCATTGAAGCTTGCTACTATTCATCATATGCGATGTGCTGTTCATACACTGCAACTTGCCATAAGAGATGGATTAAAAGATCACCATGCAGCTACACTAATTGGCAAATTACGGCAAGTAACTGTTGCAGCCAGGGCCCCGAAAACAGATGCAATTTTGAAAAAACGTGCAGGAAAAGGAGCCATTTTGGATCAAACAACTCGCTGGGGAAGCACTTATTTAATGGTGAAGCATTTGCTTGAACTTAAAGACTTCATAGAAGAAATGGACAATGAAAATCTTGCATTAACTGAAAGCCAGTGGACACAAACAAAAGAGCTGGAGAACCTTCTTTCTCACCCCTTCACTGTCACCAAGAGGTTGCAATGTGACGATCTAACCCCGGGTAAATTCCTCTTGGAATGGAAGAGCCTGTTATATCGCCTGAACAAAAATGGAGGGTTAATAGCTGAGGGCATTGCATCTTCAATGATGAAAAGAGAGAGTCTTTTGCTGGAAAATGAAATCTTGCTAGCGGCTATTTATGTCGACCCAATGAGCCGACTTTTGTTGAACAGTGAACAGACTGCTACTGGGAAAAAGGCCCTCTATGATGTAGCAGTTCGCATGAAGGGATTACGACCTGAAATACCTCTACAGGAGGATGAAGTTCTTTTAAGCAATAGTGGTAACTCAGGATCATCTTCTTCAAACGAAGAATTAGACTTTGATTCCTTCTTAGACAAAATGGAAGTTGCTAAAGGAAAGCGACGTCGCATAAGCGTTACAGAACCAGTAAATGTCCAAATAAAAAAATTCCAACAGGAGTTTTATAAAGCACTAAAAGAAGTTGAAAAGTATGATCGCTCATCAAAACTTACTGTTGAAGAAGCCATCCTTGTTTATCCAGAGATCGTTAGTGATATGGCCAGAATAGTTAGTGCAATGCCACCCACCCAAGTCAGTGTTGAAAGATTATTTTCAGCCCTAAAAATAATAAAGTCTGACTTAAGAACCTCTATGAAAAAGGATCTGGCAGAGGCAATTCTCTTCCTTAGAACTCTACATTGAATTGATTTGCATTTGCTAAGCCTATAACTACATTTCAAGATTAATATAAACCATTTCTAGGTTTTACAGATTTTGTTTTTGGTTCATATAGATAAGCTTTGTTTTTGTTCTAAAACAACCAAATAATGTGGTTTGTATTTTTGAACTGGTAAAGTTCCTGTTCCTGATGTTTATGCCTGCTGCTACTATCCAGACACTTGATTAATTAAATTAATAAAAAAAATTAATAAAACTTTGTTGTTTTCATTGTGTTTGTCTTTTGCTTAAACTGTTCAATACAGTAGACTGTTTGCTTCCCAGCCAGTAGTCCTGTGGTAATGACATGTATGTTGCCTTTCTTTCCTTCAAGGAATGTATAAAATACATTCGCATATTAATACAAAGGAGTCAGAGTCGGAGTCGGGGAGTCGGAGGTACAAAAAACTGAGGAGTCGGAGTCAGAACATTTATCTACCGACTCCACAGCCCTGCTAGAGAGCAAAACATCTTAAACCTTCTACAACTGATAGTGTCTGATCTGGGGATGGCTAATCAGAAAAAAAATATTAGATTTGTGGTAGATGACTTGATGCAGATGACAGTACAGCTACTATGTAAATGTTTTCTTTTGTAGATTATTGCAAAATAAACCTATAATAAATTTTGTAACATCATACTTCCATGATTCAACATTAATATTGTTGACAGCTTTGGTTACACAACTTCCAAAATACAATGTCGAAATAGATCCAGAAAGGGCCAACTTAGTTGTTTAGACCTAGGTGGAGCTACTATGCAAGGAAATAAATGAGCAAAAAAAAAAAGTCTCAGTACATAGTATAGATATACAGAATGATGCATGTTGAAGAGAAACTGAATAATCCCCAGAAGGCAGTAAGCATATTTGCTGATCAGGCACTTGGGGACCTAAATTAAAATGTCTATTCTATGAATTAAAAGACTTCTTTAAAAATAATGTATCAAATTTATATTGTCCAACTTACAGATATTGTTTTAGAAGAAAAGACAGAGGTTTGAGACACATTCTTTGCACAAGCATCTTCTGTAAGAAATGTGGATCAAAGTCTCTTTTGTCTGGAGTAGTTAATGAAGTCCTATTGACTGGTTCTGCTGGAATAGTGCTCCAAGGTAAATACATTGAATTAACTGGTGAAGCCCTATGAACTCACAAGACAATTCTATACCGATTTCAGAAAAGAGAAGGGAAAATTGAAATGCCCCAAAACACATTTTTCTTCCTGTCACTCAGTAATCAAAACAGAATCCTGCTGCCAATACAGATATTTCAATCCTGGTTGAGCTGTAATAATCTGATTTCAGGCAAATGCAGGGCAGCTGAAACCTCCCCATCTACTTTTCTGACCAGGAGCCTGCAGAATGACTGCAGTAGTAAGCCCCCCTTAGCTCCACAGAACTTATTCTTAAATCATAGGTATGCACGTGTGTGAGAGAAAATCACAAGCTACCAAATGCACAGCTTGAATCTTACATCAGCCATGAGTTCGCCGAGTGGCCATTCCCTTCTCTCTTCCACTGCGGTCGCAGTTCCCAGGCACCTAGATGAGCTAACGCTCCTCCTAGCATGCCAACAACAGTCCTGAGCTATCAGGCACAACCGTAGGGCGGCATGATCAACCAGGGGGAGTGTTGCACTTGGAAGAGCAACGTTGAGAGATGCCTAGATCTACACCAACGATTTCGCCAGCCTAACCCCAACCTCACGACCCCCACCCCCACCCCCACCCCTGTCCCCAAACACACGAGAGTAGCAGCACCTTCCCCATCCGTCCAGCGCCACTCACCAGACGAAATCGTTGCTTTTGTCCTCGTAGGAATTCAGAAGGCCGTTGCAAAGCGGAGTCAGAAGCGGCCTCTTCCTGGTGCCGCTGCTGGCTGCGCCACTGCCGCTCCCGACTCGGGTCCCCGCCAGGCGAGAAAGGCCCCCGCTGCAGGAGGATCCGGACACGGCGGCCGCCACCAACACGGGTCGCGAGGGGACAGCTGAGGAGCCCGACGCCATCGCGGTGCCTGTCGCCATCGTGGTGCCCAAGCAGGCCGAGGTGGTGACCGAAGAGGTCGAGGAGGAGCTGGGAGGGCCCGCAGCACCCGGCCCGGCCGGAGGGTGCTGCGGCGATGGCCTGCTTCCGGACATTGCCGAGACCTGTCTGGCCCAGCTACGGCGGCGAAGACGGGCCTTTCCTCCTCGCGAATCAATGCATCGCTCCCACCCCCCCACCCCCCGCAACACCAACCAACTGCGGGCAGAGAGGAACAATAAAGCTTCTACGGAGAAAATAAAAACTCTCACTCTCGTCCCGCCTCAGGAAGCCAGTACGTCTCATCTGATTGGTTCCCGGACTCACGCTTCCTCTCCACCTCCCATCCGAAAGCAAAAGGGGCGGGGATATGCCTCCCGCTTGTCGAACTTTACCGACACACATTCTGCACTCCGGAGGCGGGGCTAATAGCGCCGCATGCGCCGCTGAAGAACCTCCTCGCTCCCTCTATGGGGCTGCGCGAGGAAAGGTGGGGTGTCGCGCGCTTGTGAGACAAACCGTCAGACCGGTTAAATCGGTGCTCATGTGAGGTTCGCCTTCCTTGCACGACAACGACTTGCGAGGAAGGACGAACTGTCATCGGCACACTCCTCCATTTCCAAAGTCTAGGCTCGGTTTGCTTGGCCTTCGGACACCCAGACGCCCAGTTATCCGTTGGGGTTGGCCTCTGTGCTGTGGTCGCGTTCACCTATTGCCTTCATTAAGACGGAGAAGGGCATCGTTCATGGGGGTTTTTTGTTTTTTCATAAAATGCCTTTTGGGGCTCCTAAACAAGTTGGCCTTTCCCCTTTGGAGACCAGTTAGATTTTTGCACATCCATTGGCAGAGTACCTGTCTCAACAAGAGACCGTTATTATCAAATTGGGCAGGTTTTACTGTTTCAGTGTGCAAGAGCCCTTGGCACGACATTGTCTGCCAGTTATGTTCACCCTTTCTTGCAACAGCTGAAACCTTTGGTTCTAGCACTGCCTTTGAGAACTGCCATTGAGGACCTGTATACTTCCCAAGTCAAAAAGAGGGTTGTGAAAATATTTACAGACCCTCTCGCATCCTGGACGTAAACTGTTTCAACTCCTACCCTCAAAAAGACACTATAGAGTACTGCACACCAGAATAACTAGACACCAAAACAGTTTTTTCCCGAATGCCATCACTACTAAACAAATTCCCTCAACACTGTCAAACTGGTTACTAAGTCTGCATTACTATTAATCTTCTCATTGTTCCCATCACCCATCTCCTCCCACTTATGACTGTATGACTGTAACTTTGTTGCTGGTATCCTTAAGATTTATATTGACTGTTTCCTTATGACTATCATTAAGTGTTGTACCTTATGATTCTTGACAAATGTATCTTTTCTTTTATGTACACCAAGAGCGTATGCACCAAGACAAATTCCTTGTGTGTCCAATCACTTGGCCAATAAAGAATTCTATTCCATTCTATTTTATTCTTTATTCTTCCTCAACTGGGAGCGAGACATCTTTGCCTTCAGAGTCATCAGCTTGTTATAGCCAGATACCTTTGGAATAATTCAGAGGCTCTGAACATGAATAATGAAGGTTTTTTTAGCGCTTGTATGGAAAGGTATTGTGTATATGTGCCCCTAAACTCAAATATAAAATTTGCAGGCCCTCCTGGTGGAGAATAACGGACTGACAAACTTTTCAGAAGGAAGGGTTCTCAAAGTGTCAAAACTTGTTCAGTCTGTTGCATTCCTTCCTGAGGAGAACAGTCCTGTGGTCTAAAGATTAAGGGATTGTGATGTTGAAACAGCAACTGTTCCTCCACAACAATATTCATACTGTTGGGCTATTTGAATTTAAGGATTCAGTGATTGGCCGTTGACAGCCAGTTGTGGTCAGCTTGACTTCAGCCGCTCAAGTGTATCATGACTAGCCACCTGTGTTCTTAGTGAAAGGAGTTCTCCATGGCAGATGACCTTGTTACATTCTATTGCCATTCTCTGGATTATGATTTACTGCAGCATTTGGGTTTTTTTCCTAAAAGTTAACTTCTGACTCCTCAGCTTTCTTGAAGTCTCAAAAAGAACCATCCTGAAGCTTCTCCAGCACCACTCTTGAGACTGCTTCTTTTCTCTTTCTCTTCCTTTTTTGGATCTTTATGTTGTTTAAATTCATTCTTCCCGGCAGCCGCCTTTGTCTCTGCTTCCTGGTTGTTGTTGCTTCTCTTACCATTAAGACTTTTTACTCCTAATATTTATGTCATCATGCCATGTCCTATACTCTGAAACAATAGAGAATAGGTCTTGATTTTTTTAGATATATTTTTCCTTCAGGTATTTGAAAAGTAATATTGTGTCTCCCTCCATTTCATCAATTTTTTTAAAGCTGAATTATATTCAACTCTTTAAATTCTAAGAATTTGGAACCATGGTTGGTAGTGCTGCTGATGTAAGCTAAAATTACATTTTAGTCATTCTATGTCAAGTGGTCTGTGGCTCCCTGCTCAACCAACACAGATTTCGATGAAATTTGGTGTGAACATGCACACACGTCCTCAATGAACATTGATAAAGTGCTACATGTGCCGATGCAATACTTGCGGAGATTGATCCCATACCGCAGCCTTCTATACAGTATGACTCTGAATTTCCAGCAACTTTGAGACATAATATCTCCAGCAATATGTACAAAAACTGCCAAATTTACACTCAATTTGTGAACTATTGGACAGCAGTAGGAGAATGAAATTTTATATTTGAAAACCTTGGGTTGCTAAGTTATTATGCACAGTTTTATGATGCTCATACCTTTCCTTCCAGAGATATAAAAAGCCAAACTTTAACCTTTTTTCAAGCTGCAGTAATTTTTGGCCAACTTTGCTCCAAATTATCTAGATGGAGATTGCTCATGAGAATGTTTTTATTATTTTGTTTAATAAAGCACAAAAAGTTGTACAAGATGGCCAAGTTTTGTTTCAACAGAATATTGCCAGAGATATTATGTCTCAAAGTTGCTGGAACCTCAGAGTCATACTGTAGAAGGCTGCAGTATGGGGTCACACAAATGAGTATATCTCCGCAAGTATTGCATCAGCACACATAGCTCTTTACCAATGTTCATTGGGGATGTATGTGCATATTCACACCAAATTTCATCAAAATCCTTGATAGTCAAGCAGGGCAGTTTTCTGAAATCAGACCACTTGACATGGAATGACCCTTTTGCCTTATTTACTACCACCTCATCTGCACAGTCCCTGCCAACAATCACATTGTGCGGGAAATTTCCCTGGAGGATGTAACTCAGATCACATTGCAGGTAAGAAAGGGCTGTCTGAATGCAGCGAAGTTCCAGGAGTTTCCAACTACCTTCATTCATCATCTTCTGCTCAAACTGTTACAATCAAAGAGATTTATTCCCCTTTCCCTTCCCAGTCAGCTGACACAGATTGAATGCAAATTCCACATTTATTGGGATCAGCTTGACTTTGTTGTTGGACAGCAGATCACACAGAAGTGACACCTTTTTATTTAAGAGACTGACGTGGATACCCATCTTATAGGCAACATCCCTGGGAGGGTCAATGCATAACAATCTTTCGCCTCCTCCTCCTCCATATATATAAAAAAGGATCTATGTATGTATATATATATACGATCCAGCATAACTCTGGAACAGCTCAAGCAATTTCAACCAAACTTGGATACACAGATGACTTACTCTGGAAAAAAATACTGTGGGGGTAAGACACCCCTTGGGGGGGGGGTGTCTCTGTGTGTGTGTGTGTTCAGGCATAACTCCGGAACACCTGAGCTGCTGAAATGAAGAGGAATTAATTATATCTATAGTGTCAAATTACAGAACTTTTGACAATGATAGTGTGCATTTTGTATTCAAGTTCTATTAAGATACTGTTGTGCCTTAAAATGGCTTCTAATGTATATCACAATGGAGTTGCCATGGTAACGGCTTCACAGTACTCCACAAGGGGCTCCCTCTGGTAAGGGGAATTGGTTCTTAAACAAACAAACAAACAATAACCCCCCTAGGCCAGTGGGTCTCAACCTTCCTAATGCCGTGACCCTTTAATACAGTTCCTCATGTTGTGGTGACCCCGAACCATAAAATTATTCCTAAAACCATTGAAAATATGTGTTTTCTGATGGTCTTAGGCGACCTCTGTGAAAGGGTCATTTGACCCCCAAAGGGGTCCCGACCCACAGTTGAGAACCACTGCCCTAGGCCCTCAGCTTCAAGCAAAGAGGGCAAGTTGTCGGGGAAGGTGCCTGCTAGTGCAGATAATCACCTCAAAGGGTGTTCCCTGTAGAATTTTTCCCAGGCTTTTGGCCAGGGCAATTAGGTCTCTAATTTTCACCACAGTGAGCGATGAGAAGTGGTACGAGGCAATGCAGGCTGAAATGGACAGTCTAAAGAAACTCCAGCAAACAAAAGGGTCATTGGCACTCAATAGGTCTACAGACTCAAAAAGAAGCCAAATGGTGAGTCACTGTACAAGGCCAGACTTGTAGCTCAGGGTTTCGCTCAACGTTATCCTGAGGACTACACAAATACCTACTCACCGACAGTCCAGACTGAAAGTGTAAAAATTGCTTTAGCCACCACTACTATCCTTGGTTTAGAAGCTTTCCAGTTCAATGTTGACACGGCTTATCTACATGCTGACCTAGATGAAGAGATCTATGTAAAAAGTCCTCCAGGGTTCCAACAGCAAGAAGGGGATACCTGGTTTCTACACAAAAGTCTTTATGGTCTGAAACAGTCTGGTTTAATGTGGTACTTATGTCTTACTGACAAACTAAATTCAATGGGCTTTATTAAGTCCGAAATTGATGAGTGCGTATTCACAAAAAGACCTAACAATACATATGAGATAGTTCTTGTTTATGTTGATGATATTGTTTATATTGATCCAAATAAGCAGATGAGTGAGATTTTTTCTAAAGCTTTGCAGAGATATTTCACATTGAAATCTTTAGGTCATGTTAACACTTATTTAGGTGTTCAGATTGACAAAACACAGAAGGGGTTTAGTCTTTCACAAGAAGATAAAATTGAACAAATTTTGCATCATTGCAACATGAAGGATGCTAACACAACAAAGACACCCATGCAAACAGATTTTCACAACTTGACACATGAACCAAGTCCTGAGTTCGAGGATCAAACACTTTATCGTTCAGTTATTGGGTCACTGTTGTACATTAGTAGTTGGACTAGATCCGACACTGCACTTAGTGTTAACCAGACACATAGGTAAGGCAAAACAGTTTCACTGGACATGTGTTAAGATATTATTGAAATACCTAAAACACACCAAACATATGAAGTTATTGTTAGAACCAACACATACTGATTATGCAGAATTATGTTGTTATGCAGAGTCTGATTGGGCGAGTGATAAGAAATCACGTAAAAGTACTTCAGGTTATATGATGTTCTTAAATGGATGTCTTGTTTACTGGCAAGTGTGTAAACAGAATTTTGTTTCTTCTTCATCTACTGAAGCTGAAAATGCTTGTGTTTCAGATGCATGTAATTCTCTAACATGGTTTGATGTTAGAGAATGGTTAGAGATGTTAGGCTTTGGTCACAGATATCTGGACACATCCAATCCGACTGATCACTGTGATGGAAGACAATGAATCTGTAGTTTATATTTCTGACTCACGTTTCACAGGTTCTAGGTCCAGACACATTGACATCCGTTATCAAAACATAAAACAATTAGTGAAACAAGGTTTTGTAAAATTGCAGTATGTGTCTACACATCAGATTGCTGATATACTCAACAAACTGCTTCCAGCAGCTCAACACGAGTATCTGCATAAGAAGATATGCCTTATTTGATGATGTACCTGATGTCCGCTCAACTGACAAAGAAGGAGACTGTCACTGCATTCTTGTATTTGTCATCTGGGCTCCCATTCTGAGACTTACGGTAGACTGATCTGAGTCTTATCTCTGAACCACTGTGCATGTCCACATTCTTTTCACTCTTCTTCCTTTTCTTTTGTTTGTCTGTCAGAGCTTCTGCCGGCAAGGCAGGGAAGTTTTCCAAGATGTAATTAATAGCTAGTAAGATTGTTTTTTTATTTCTTTATAATAAAATGTGTTTCTTAGAATATATCTCGTCTTATTTTCTCTTAAAGTATGCTACAAAGGAAAGCCATGGTCCGTCTCTAATTAAGTGCAATTACCCCCCCCCCGGGGGGGAATGGGATTTATACACCCTGACAAGCTATGGAAAAGGTGTGCTAACTAGGTCTCACTGGGTGACAACATCTAAGCGAGGGGACCCAGAGGCACTTACTCTATCTTGCTCAGAAAGAGGCCTTGCAAGTATCCTGGGTCTGTGCTATTCATGGCTTGAAAAGTGATAACCAGCACTTTGTATTAAACCTGAGAAAAAACCTGAAAGTCCATGCAGCATGATAGCCAAAAGAAGATTAGCTGTACAGCCTGTTACATGAGTCCAGCTGTGAAGGGACCAAATTGTGAGGGACTGTGAGCAAACCCTCTCAGTCTAGGAATGGGCAAAGTTGATGCAGGAGGTGGCTCTGTGCAAAGCCAGCTAGCCACAGCTATCAGTTGCTCCTCAAGCAACAGTTGTGAGTCCAGAGGGAACCCAAATTGCACACCAGCTGTTTAGGGAAGCACTTACCCCACTGAGAATCAGGGTTGAGGGAGACCTCGTTTCTCCCTATCCCAAAATTCAGCGCCTTCAAGCACTGTGTAAGCACATGAATAGCATAGTCTGAGGGATCAGGGTTCGTGGCTGCTCCTTTTTAATACCAGCAGTAGATGAAACCATTAGGTGGGGCCATTTGGCAGGATGTTGTGTACTACAGTATTATGTGGTTCTTTGCATGCTCCTTTCTTTCAGCTTAGCCTAGAATGGAAAGAATGGAGGGCTTTCTTTGCTGGTGCCCAAATACTAAGCTGACTTTGCTGCAGAATCAGTGAGCCAGCCCAGAACTCTGGTTTCTAGAAAAATGTATTGGGAGGAAGACTGCTCCTGGCATGAAGATGATGTGCTCCATTTCACGTGGGGGGAGCAGAGCCTGGCTTCTTCCCTTACACACAAAGTGGCAAGGGGCTTGTGCATCTCTGCTGCCTCTTTAATCAGCTGGGGAGATCACTGGGTGGAAAAGCAAGCAAAGCTTCCTATCCTTGGCTTGTGACACAGTGTGGCTTGATGGTTTGGTAGTGCTGCAGCGTGCTCTGGGCTGCCTATGCAAGGCCAGACCCATTCTGGTGGTCCACCCCAGATACTTTATGGATACAATTGATTTATAGTGGAGAGCCTGGTCTGCCAGTGATCTTGTTCTCTTGGCACAATTGCTTCTGAATAGTAAATTTGTTGGGGTGGCTCCTTTGTTTGTTTATAAATTTACTTTGTTATTCAAAGTAACATATCATGTTTCTTTGATATGTTTCTCTCTCTCTGTCTGTCTGTCTGTCTGTCTGTCTGTCTGTCTGTCTCTCTCTCTCTCTCTCTCTCTCTCTCTCTCTCTCTCTCTCTCTCTGTGTGTGTGTGTGTGTGTGTGTGTTTGGCCAAGTGTCAGGCAATGGCCAGTTAATGGCTCTTTCAGAATCAAAACAAAATAAACACACCAGTTAATAAGGAGATTTCAAGCTTTATTAAGTACCTGTAGCAGGCAAATTAAATACAAGAAATATCAAGTCCAATGATCATTCTTTAGCTGCTAGGAACTCCATTTCAAGCAATGGAGATACTCTGAGGCTCTGGGTATATAGCCCTGAGTGCTCCAACTAGTGCAGAGCTCAGTGCTGAAAGGGCAATTTCATGGTTTTAATTAAAGTTTGGCACCCAAATTCCAGGGTAATGGCAAGACCAGACCATGGCTTATAACTGTGGGATTAGCATGGAAGTCTGAGAACTTTCCTGATAAGGCATACCTTCCCTTCCACAGAGGCTGCACTGTTATACTAGCAATGCTGCAGTCAGGGGAGCAATCCTGATTTTGGTTGATTCCTTTTCACCTTGAAAGCTTTCAGATCTGGTCCACCCCAGATACTTTATGGATACAGTTGATTTCTGGTGAGAGCCTGGTTTGCCAGTGATCTTGGTCTCTTGGCTCAATTGCCTCTGAATAGTAAATATGTTTAGGTGGCTCCTTTGTTTGATTGTAAATTTACTTTGTTATTGAAAGTAAATAAATCTGCTATGATAAATCAGATACATTTATGTGTCTCTTTGTGTGTGTTTTTCACCAAGTATCAGGCAATGGCCCAGGGGCCGGATAAATGGCTCTTTTGGAATCCAAACACAATGAACACCCCAGTCAATGAGGAGATTTCAGGCTTTATTAAGTACCTGTAGAAGGCAAATTAAATAGAAGAAAACATCAAGTCTTAGAAGATGTTTCCCTTCTCATCCAAGAAGCTTCTTCAGCTCTGATTGGATGGTGGGAATGGAAGGATTGCTACTCCTTGCAGACAGCTGGTCATTTGCATTCTGTTACAGAGTTGTTGAGGCCACTTGGAGGTTTGCCTGTGTCTATCACCTGAGTAGTGCAAATGTGGAGCCTTTTTGGAACTGCTGAAAGGGTTCCTGTAGTCTGCATTTTTTCTGGAAATCCGTTCATACTCCTGCACCATTCAAGGGTGTTCATCCCAAAATGCACAGCTAAATGTCTATGGAGATTCTCAGTCATCCAGGTCATGGTTGTCCCAAAGGTGCTTTTTCAAGGGGCAACTGGACTGCCTTGTTTTTCTGAGAAGACATTTCCCTTCTCATCCAAGAAGCTTTTTCAGCTCTGACTGGATGGTGGGAATGGAAGGATTGTTATTCTTTGCAGATAGCTGGTCATTTGCATTCTTTTAGAGAGTTGTTGAAACCACTTGGATGTTTGCCTGGTGGTCAGGGTCACCTGAGTAGTGCAAATGGGTGTGGAGCCTTTTTGGAACTGCTGAAAGGGTTCCTGTAGTCTGCAATTTTTCTGGAAATCTGTTCATACTCCCACACCATCAAGTCCAATGATCTCTCTTCGGCTGTTGGGAGCCCCATTTCAAGCAACGGTGATACTCTGAGGCCCTGCCTGTATAGCTCAGACCATGGATCAGACTATGGTCCATAACTGTCTGATGGACATGGAAGTCTTGAGAAGTTTCCTGATAAGGCATCCCTTCCCTTCCACATAGGCTGCATTGTTATGCTAGCAATGCTGCAGTCAGGGGAGCACTCCTGATTTTGGTTGATTCCTTTTCACTTTCAAAGCTTTGTTTGTCTGTGTGCTACCGTTGTCTATCCATTCTTGGCATTTTGGCACAATCATGCTTGCTGTTTGGCCCTTCTTTCCTTTTCTTCCTCCATATCAATCTCTCCTTTCCTTTTTCCTTCCACTCTCTTTCTTTTCTCCTCTCACCCAATTTAAGGCATCATCTAGATAACCACAATTGTTGAAGACAAGCGTTCATTGGTTATGAAGCTCCTGCTGTAATACCATCGTCCATTAGGAAAACAATATGTCACTCACTCCAAAAAGGCCCAAGAAGTTCTGGAAAACCAAAACAATAAATATTTGCTGATACATTTCCAGTTTGTTCATTTAGTCATCTTGATGCTAGTAACACTAGAAGCAGCAGAAATGAGAGACAAGTCTATACCAAAATGGGATGGATGGGAGGTTTCAGGCCCTTCCTCATCGAGGTGATCTAAGGCTATCTCAAGCTACTCATTCACATATTGCTTGGATTCTTCAGGACATTTTCTATGGATTCCAAGAACCATTCCTCCAGATTGTTTCTGGCTTCTTCCAAGGATTCTCATCTGAGTTTTTTCAGAGATGTTTGTAGCCATGCTTGCATATCTGTTTTTGATGCAGTAGAACCATTCTTTCTGGAACTTGCTAAAGATTTTTGTAGCCATCCATCCATCCTTAAGTTTCTTTCAGAGCAAGCAGGTTTCCCCAAATATCTCTCTCGTTCCTCTTTACCATGCTTGTCTTTGATTCCTTAGAGTATTTGAGATCCTGGGTGTCCTTAATAGATGCTTCAAGCCATTCCTGAGTCCCTAAATGGGATGCTTCACGTCCTTCCTCTTTGAAGCTATTTGCAGATATTTCAAGCCATTTTTGGCATCTTGTTTGTATGTTTCAGGACTTTTTCCAGGTTTTTCAGGGATTGTTGCAGCCATGTTTCAAGAAGTGGTAGAGGTTCTTTGGAAAATGAAAAGCTTTCTAAGGATCCTTGAAGCCATTGTAATATATTTTCCACAGGTCC